>LSYV01000002.1:0-12295 GCA_001584585.1 Gonium pectorale
CCCTCCTCCCTCCCCTCCCACTTCCCCGCTTCACGTGAGGCTATCCGTAAACTTACACGGGGCAGGGAACGCCATGGCGGCAGCAGCTATCATGTAGGGGGTGTATGAACGGGACGCCAGACCCGCTGGCAACCTGGCACATGCAACTTGGTGCTAGTGTACAGGCATTGAAGTCCATGATGGTACGTAGCCCGTACCTCTTGCAACGGCAACGGGAGGGCCGTTGCACGATGCCCTAGCAGCATGTCCCACAGTCCCAGCTGCTTGGCTACAGGTGAAATGGCCTGGGTCCCCTAAAGGGGACCGGCCCCCTCGATCTGCACGACCCTGGCAACCCTGCAACCCTGTACTTGCTCACATGCTACCCCTCAACTGTTCATGGTCGTCTCCCACTCGAGAGGGTCGGTAGAGGGGGGGGTCAGCAGGCGTTTTCGGCAAGAGGTCTACGTGGTTATGGCGCTTATTTGATGGCTGTTACCCATGCGCACGGAGTACTAGGCTGCGCGGGACTGCTTGTTAACCATCCAAACGTGCGAGGTACGTGCTCCAAGCCTCCAAGCTGCTGGGTTGCGCCCCACGCCAGCTCTGTACCCCAGCCGAACATAGTGAGGATATACGACAATGACGGACATGGCAAAGCGCCACACGCATCGCACTGCCCACGACTTGGTCCGGATGCGTACGAAGCTGGTGTTGCTCCACCGGGCACTCATGACCCCTGGCGCTTGCATCATTGGGCATACCCACTGCACAGCCGCACCAGAGGCACCAAAAGACCAGGCACATACCACAAGACGAGTGATGCCTTCAGTGTCGCGAGTGCCGCCAGCCTTCCCACAGCACAACGTTGAGTCCAGGAGTCTGCGACGCTGCCACGACCGTTCAAACGTGGCATCACTTTGAATGCGCTGCAACGCCAAGGACCTCACTTCCCGTCGCAACAGCATAGGCAATGGAAGATCCGGACGGTGCCGTAACCGAATTACCTCGGACACTCAGGGACACGCGGCAAGGTTGCCATACGGAACTTGGGTCTGGCTATGTGCCAGGAGCCTGAAGTGCTATTAATACATCATCGCACAACGGAATGGCAGTGCACGAAGGGAACCACCGTTCCGGCGGCACAAAAGCGGAGCAACGGCACCTGCACATGTCATGCAGCCCCGTTACGGCCGCGGGGCAGGCACGGCAGTGGACATTTCGCAAAACATCCAATTCGCCAGCCTCCCAGCCGCAACCCCCAACCTTCCACAGCCGTAGTTGAAGAGAGTCCGGCACCTGCTGTGACTGCGTGCCATATTATGTCGAAGGAATCAAGCGGGGAGGGCGCAGAGTGCTGCACGTCTCCAAAGCACGCACCAAGGCGTGCATTACACAATACGTAATGCCGACCCAACCACCGACCCCACTGCTTCATGAACGGTCTGTTGGCCCTGGCAACAACAGCGAAGCCATCCACCCACGCAGACCGCGCCGACTGCGCGAAGCCGCAACTCAACTTGAGAGCCTGTCCAGCCTGCAACGCCGCCAGCCCATCAACACCAGCCACCACCCAAGGTATATGCCTCAGCCATGTCACGACACCCTTACCCGTCCGCAGTACCAGCAGTCACGTTGCACGCATCAAAGGTCACGAATGTTCAGGGTGGCTCACACCGGGCATACACACGCACCAAGGGGCCGTGTGCCGCTGCAGCCAAAGGGTGTGACGCGTCCCCCATGACATCAACAGGGGCCAGGGTGGCGGACATGCCCCGTCAAAGAGCGCGTTTCAGATTGACTGGCAGGCTGCGGCCAGCGACACTGGCAGCCTTACTGCCGCGGAAGGGCAGGTAAATGCAAGCGACGCCATAACACAAGAATGAAGAGGTGATAACGACGGCGAGCTGGCGAATTGGGGCGCCGCAAATCACCGCGTTCGGTGACCGTAATGGGTTCACGCGAGTGACCCCATCAAGCGCACTCACTGACAAACAACCAAACGCCCCCAGCCGCCCAACTACCCGGCGAGGTGGCGAGGTGTGGCGCGCGCACCCGTAAGCCCCCGCAAGCGCGCCAGCGCCTCGGTGCACACGCGGCAATCGAGCGCGAAGCGGTGATGATCGGCATGCGCGGCGGCGCACGTTGATGGGCATGTGAGTGATCCCAATATCGTGCACCTCACAAGACGCCTGCCACCCACGTGCAACGCTGCGCGCCGCAGAGCGCAGCATCGCGCGACCCGCGCCGTTGCTGTGTCCCAACGGCGATGCCTGGTCCTACGAGCCACTGGCGCAGAGCAAAAAAGCCGTCCTGGCAGCGGCAACCGGCGAGGCATGTTAAGAAAAGCCTGTAATGCGGGTGCTAATTCGCTGTAGGCCAGCCGCAGGGCTAGCAAGGGCAGGCGGCCGACTCCGCTCGCGAAAGGCCAGATGCACCCACGACGCATTGGCGTCTTGAACACAATAGCGTTGACCCACCGCAAATGAGGGCAGCCCCATGCCGGTTGGCTCCCAAAACGCCTGGCGCCGGCGCAGTACCGATCCATCGTCCCACACCCAAAATACTGCACTTTGCGAAACCTTGCGTCGCTTGCAGGTACGGTGCCATGTATATGCATGCTTCGAATTTTGCCCTCACCTTTCCAGCACACCACCGAGTCCAGGGCCCCCACAGCTCCTGTCCCACGCCATTTTGCAACGGCGCCTGCACGTCTACCGCCCAACCCGAATGGCTGCACCGCATCAGGTCGACATAGCCGGCCTCACAAAGATCTCAGCCGACCGGCGGCGTGGCGACACACCCGGCGGCAGCATCATTACCGGCGGCTGAGGGCCGGAGGTGCCGCGCGACATGGGGTCTTCCGGTCGTGGCGGGTCTCTGTGCGGGACCTCGGCCTTGGGGGCGCGTCCCGGGCTGTTACGCTCCGATCCCACATCCGCCACCACTCCGTCGACGGCAACCTCACCGCTGCTTGCGGGTGCAACTCCGGGGCCCACGATGCCGTCGGCGTACGACAAGCGAATGCTAGCCAGACGCATCTTGGGGTTCAGCGTCGGCGGGGAGGTCGTGGCGTCGAACGACGAAATCAGCATGCTCTCTTGGCTGGCCCCCGCCTCCCCGGCGTTTGTCATGAGCGCCGCCGAGCAAGACGCCCGGGCAAGGCGCTGGTTCATCGGGTAGTGGTGCAGGTCAGGGCTGCCGACCATGCCGCCGCCGCCACCGTTGACCGGCGCGCCGCCGTTGCTGTTACCGTTGGCGGCATTGCTAAACAAGGAGCGCCGCCGGCCGCCCGGCGGCGGCACGCTGCGTTCAGCGCTTGGCGGCCGCGGTATCTGTGAGTGGGCCGGGCTGATGGTATTCTGGTTGCTCTGGTTCTGGAGTTGCTGCAGCTGTCGTGACAGCGCCTCTGGGTCCACTGGGCCGTAGGGAACGGGGGTCGAGCCGCGGCCAAAGCGGCGGTCAAACTCAGCGTCCACCGCTGCCAGGGCCCGCTCCTCCTCCTGGAGCAGCGATGATTGGAAGTCCTGCGGAGTCCGGGGGTCGAGGCGGTAACAACCGTTTGCATCGCGGGAGCGCCACGGGTGGGACGCGGGCGCATTGGATGGAGGGCGCTGCGCAAGTGCTGTGCATGGTGCACGAGACAGCCGCAGGCGGGACGCGCGGGGCGCCGCGCCATGTGCAGAATTTCGGCCGACTCATGCAGGGAGTCCAGGGTGCCGGTGCCGAGATATGACATATGCGGAGAGCAGGGCGGACGGGGGGATACTCCCATCAACTCGTCGCCGCAAGAGCGCCGTGAACCGTTCAGGCCCAATCCGAAGAGCTCTTTCCGGTCGCCACTTACATGCAAGATACCTCCGCTCGGCTTCCCGCCGGTGCCCGAATTCGCGCGGCTCGCCACCGAGAAAGCTGACGGACGCATCGTTGCCGACGGACCCGAGGGCAGCACGTTTAGCAGCGGCGGCGCCGCCGGCGCTGCAGCGTGCGGAGCCGGCAGCGGTGGCGCCGCGGCCGCCCGCAGCAACGGCGATCACAGACACGGGAGCCACTGCCGCAGCCGCGGCGGCAGCCCGCCGCGCGACCGCCGCCGAAATGGCGGCGCCGCCTGGGCCGACGGATGGACTGTTGACCGCCAAATGGAAGGAGCCGCCGCTGGGTCGCACCGCCAGCGCACCGCCCCCACCGTGGCTCGTCACGCTCAGGCTTCCGCCGGAGGCCGAGGCACGGTGGCCTCGCGTGCTCACGTCCGGCGCAGCGGACCTTCGCGTGAAAGAAGCCATCACGCCAGAGAGGAACGACGCGCCGGAGACCGAGGCGCCCCTGCGCTCCGCCACTACCACCGTCGGCTTCGAGGCTACCTTGTCGGCGCCGCCTCCGGGTCCCCCGGTGAGGATGTCGGGCAGTCGGAAGGAGCCTAGGACCTTGCTGATCTTACTCGGCGGCGGGGAGTCAGAGTTGGACGTACGGCCCCGTGGCGTCGGCGGCCGGTCGCGCACGGTGCTGCCTTGCCGCTGCATCGGCGGCAGACGCTCAGCGCTGCCGGGTCGCGAGGCCGCGGGGGAGGCGCCCGTGCCGAGGCCGTCGACCCGCGGGTGCGCAGGCTGATGCGGCGCGGCGTGGGCAGGTGACGGCAGGCGCGGCATGTGGCAGGCCCCCGGGTTGGAACGGCGATTCGAGGGCGACCCAGTCGCACCCGCCGTGTTCAACTCAGCCTCCTGACACGACGACCCGCGGCGCATTGGCGCCTGCCCATGGGCCGGCGGCGGATGGGACGGCGGCTGCGGTTGCACGTGGGGGTGCGGCTGGTGGCCTGGCAGGGCTGCCTTGGTGTCTTTCGACAAGGCCGCGCCGTTGTTGCCCGACAGCCCAGTTCCGGTATCGAAAGCACCGGCGTAGCCAGGGGCGCTGGCCCTTCCCGAGGGCATGGCAGCGAGGAGCGGACCCGGGCTGGAATGGCGGTGGAGGTTGTCATTGCGGGGCCGCTCGCTGGCGACGCCGGCGGCTGGCAAGAGCGGACCCTCGGCAGAGCGATGAAATGTGGACGAGCGGCGGCGCAGCTTGTTGGCGGCGGGGGAAGAGAAGCTGCAAAAGGGAGGAAAGGTAACCGCAAGGATGCTGCAATCAAGACATTTCTTTCAAACAAGCAGGCGGTGCTCGGATAGGTGGCTGCGTGCTGATCACCCGCAGGCAACATTGCGAGGGGGGCGCGAGAAGGGCTAGAGGGAAGCGGCCGCCACCAGACTTGCAGCGGTTGGAGGTTGAGGCAGGCCAACGCGTGACATGCCATGCGCGGGAGAACTGACATCTAAAACCCGCACATCCGCTGCACGTTGCACATGGGCAACCGCCTGGTCCTCTCTGCCCCGTCCACATGCACACACATGTCCGTCGCTCTGAGACGCACCTATCATTCCGTAAGTCACCGAATTGACCGTATTGTTGGATTTCGTTGCGCAGCATCGCTGCGCTGCTCAGCCTGGCGAGTGTTCGCGGATTGCTCGTCACGAGCTTCCCGCGACTGGTCTGGCCCGTGCTGACGTCCGAGGGGCTGACGTCCCTGCTCGCCCGGCCGGGAGAGCCATCCCTTCCAAGGCCCACGGCGCTCGCGAGACCGTTTAGCAACGTGCCCACAAATGTGCCGTTCGCCGGCTCTCCTTGGCTCGTCTTTCCATGCGTGCGGTCTGTTACTGAGCTGAGGCGCAAGAAGCGCGTGCTGGCGTTAAAGGAACTCCTAAGAAACGCAGCGGCTTGGCGAATGGAAGGCCGGTTAGCGCCGGATGACGTCCGGCTTTCGTTTGCCTTCGTAGCTTCATCCTGCATGGTTTAAAGATTCACAATCGATTAGCCCTAATGCTGCATGGGGCGGGGCGTCCACTCTTGCTCGCTGGTTTAGAGTGCCTACCTCCCAGTCTGTGACGGATTCCACGTGGTTCCTTCCGGGCGCAATAGTGGTGGCCATGGCTGCGAGCGGTTTGGCGAGCAGCACCGAAGAAGCCCTCGCGCACTCTGCTCGGCGCCCGAGCCTTACACTCGAAGTATATTGTGGCCGTGCCCACGCCCACGCCCTCACTTGCACTGAGCGCCCAGCGAGGCCTCGATGAGAGCCAGCCCTATGGCCCGAAACGCCCCCTCGAGCATTTCATTTCAGAGCGCACTCTCACAGGATAAAAGTTTTTACAAAAAGCTCAGTGTTTGCGCTGTGCGCCCAAGAAAACTCGGGCGTAGCGAAAAACCGCCCCGTAAAAATGTAACTACGGCTTGCGCATTGCTTCGACTACATGCAATACTGGTCAGTGCGGCCGGGAGTGACAGCGGCGGGGAGTACGGCATCGGGAGTTGATAAGGGAAAAGAAGCATAGTTTGGATGGGTGGTATGCTTATACTTTATAGCCTCTTGTGAAACTCAAATATAGTATCGTGTATTGACGCGACCCTCGAGTATCTTTTATTCCGAATTCATGTGTCAGCCGGCTCTTGGAGTTCCCCCGTGTCAGCCCCAGTGTGTCGAGGGGCTCAGAGTGGACTCATCGGCGACTGGCTAAGTAACGTGAGCGGTGCCCGCGACTTCGCCATGTTGCGCCATGCGTGATGGCTGATAGCTGCAGGCATCCGATTGGCCAAATCGTTGAAGCCGGCTGCCTGCGCCTGTGCGCTCCCACCCGTGCATAGCGACCCCGGCAAGCTCTGCTGGCTTGCGCCCCCGCTCGCCTGCCCGGCATGCAGCCCCCAGCCACGCATCCCATGTGAAGTCGAGCGTAGCTGCATGGCACTTCTTCCAGGACGGCTGTGTTTAGGATGGCCGTTTTGTCCCTACCGCGTTTCTGCCATCTTGGCCCTTCTTCGCCTCTCCTTGTCGCAACCCATCCCACCCTAAGGAAGATATTAGCATCCGGGATCCCGAGTGGAACCTTAATAACATCTACACATCGAGCGGGCAAGGGCCTCCGCAGCAAACAACACAGCAGCGTTCCGGATTGCCGTTGCCTGGTACCCCTCGAGATGATGTCAGTCGACATTCGTCGGGCGCAGCCACCTGATGGCAGCCGTATACTCACATGCTACGGTAAAAAGCAGTGTTGCCCCCGCGCAATGGGGCCCGTGTCTTTGTGAGAGGTACCCGCATGCCAGATCAGGCACGAGACACTGAACTGCCGGCCGCGGCCATACTTGTGCCGGTAAGGCCGAATCTATGTCGTATCTCCATCGCTCAACCACATCGGGTAGCTGACCTGCAAGCACAAAAACTGGACCTCGACGGCTCATATATGTGGAGAATGGAACACGGCTGCCCAAGACGGCATGCCCTGACAAAATGCGAGGCCCATCGACCCATACGAAACAACGGGTCAGGCGGCCCTGTTGGCAACGACCTGTATGCAAAATGGCGGCACGGCGCTGCGGCGTCCAGGCAAATGTGCGGCGCCAAACATTCTGCTCACTAGCTTACCGCTCACCATGCTCACTTAGGCAACAGGAGAATAATTGACTATGCCGGCGTATCGTACACAACCGCATCTGCAAGAAAAAAACAATGGTCCTCTGTAGTCGTTCTTACTAAACCCCCGAGCCTCCCAAAACCTACCCGCCTTCCCGCCAACGCAACTCACCAGCCCCACGAACCCAGCCCTTCAGCTGTACAGCCGCCCCACCACCCGCCCCGTGAGCGCGTGCGCCAGCATAGCCGGCACCGCGGCATCCACCAGGTTGACCCCCGGGTCCAGCGACGTGGCAAACCCCACAATCACGCAAACCGCGATGACCAGGCTCGCGTAGCAGCTGTCGATGGTGACGCGGTGTCTGCGGGCCAGGCGCAGCACGTCCTTCATGACAGCGTCGAGGTCAATCCCGGGCAGCGAGCGCACGTCGCAGCGGGCCGCCGCCAGCGCGCGCATGTCGGCGACGAACGCGCGCGGATCGGGGCAGGCCTGGCGGCGCGAGGTCCAGCGCAGCAGGTGCGCCGCGGCGGCCGCGCCGTCGCCTGCACACGGGCGGTGGGGGACAGGAGGCGGGCTGTGTGACGATGGGCGAATGAGAGCTCGCCCGGCAGCCAGCCAGTCCAGCGTTGCTAATAGCCCAGGAACCGGTAAGGGAGATCGCCAAGTAAGTGCTGCTGAGCTAGCGCCTCGTTCTGCGCCGTGCGGAGCAGAGGCGCAGAGGCTCGCTCACCCCGCATCAAGTGGTGCAGGAAGGAGATGAAGTGGTAGCGCACGGTGGGCGTCAGCTCCTCAGCCAGCCCAAAGTCCAGCAGGACCAGCTGCACCCGGTGGCCCGCGTCGGGGCCGGGCGCTGCCGCCGCCGCCGTCGCCGCCGGCACCGTGCCGGAGGCGCCGCCGGCAGCTGTCCCGTGTGCTGGGCGGGGTGGCTGGTGGGGTTGCCGCGGGTGGCTGGATGGCTGCGCAGCCTGCGGCGGCGTGGAGAGCGCCTCCGGTGGCGGCAGCGGCATCGGAGCTCCCTCGCGGTCCACCATCCGGACCATGATGTTGCCTGGAGGTGGGGCCGAGAGGCAGGCTTTGTACCGGCAGCAACCAGCGCACTGACGTGGCTAGATTCCCTTGCCGCTCCCGGCCACACGTGCGGGTTGGCGAACGAAACATATGCCTCCCAAGGCCATACACGCTCACACGCTCACCACCGTGACCATTAAACCTATTAGAAAGCAAGGCGCACAAAGGGGAAGGCGCCCGCTTGCCCTTCCCATACACACGGGCAGCAAACATCGGCGTTACAAAGCGCAAGTGGCGCCTGGGCCCACTTGCTGGGACCCCGCCAACGACACGTGGCAGGCTGGATCGGACCCTGCCTCGGAAGCATGAGGAACGCAAGGGGGCGGGCAGCTCGCCCCCCACGCCGTCGTGCGCCGACTCACCCGGGTGCAGGTCTGTGTGCACAAAGTTGTCCTGCAGCAGCATCTTGAGGTACGTGTCCACGCCCAGGCACACGATGGCGGTGTTGAGCGGCGTGGGCCGCCGGATGAAGCCCGCCACGCTGCGCCCCGCCTCCCAGCTCTCCACCAGCACCTCTCGCCGCACCAGCCCCGGCAGCGGCCGCGGGGTGGTCACCTGGCGGGGCGCGCCAGCGCGGAGCGGCGCAGAAAGGCGCGGGGCGTCCCGGAACGTCCCGCGGTAATTGCGGCGGAGCAGAGTGGCGGCACCAAGATACATACCATGTACGGTGAGCAGTGACGCGGTGGGGAAAAACGCCGAGCCCGATCCAGATGGCGTTACCGCAAGGCGACCCGCCCCCCCAGTCCCCTACCCCTACGAACCCGCCCCTGATCCCCTCAAGCCGGGCTCCGCCCCGGCCGTCCGGTTCCCTGCAGCCACCCCTTAGCCAGCCCTCACCTGCCCCGCCACGCGAGCAAAGTTGGCGTGGAACCTGCGCAGGTGCGCCGCCTCCACCCGCAGGTCCGCCTGCGCCGTCATGCTGGCGCTGAACTGTGACACCGTCTCGGGCAGGCTCAGCGAGCGGAGCGACGGCACGCGGCCCAGCGCGGAGGCGGCGGGCAGCAGCAGCGCAAAGTCCTGGGAGCAGGCGATGGAGGGGGGGGGACGGGTAGGAACGGGAGGGCCAGGCGGGCAAACCGTGGGTCGTTTGTGGGGATGACACAGGTGCTGCGCACTCTTTGCAAGCAGGGGTACTTGGGCGCGCCTTGTCATCGGCGCGCGGCCCGTGGTGCGGAGTGGCCCCGACGTGTGGCTCTGGTCTGCTGGCGAAATGGATTGCGCCCAGCCCGCCCGCCCCCGTTCGCACGTGTTTATCCAACGAGCCGGCGTGCACAGTTCACTTCATATCTGCCGTTCGCCCGTACTCCGCACCTGCCGTATCCGCAGCGCCACCCTCGGGTGCACAACCTTGACCGCCACGTCGAGCGGCGTGCCGTCGGAGCGGCGCATCAGCGCGCGGTGCACCTGGAGTGGGAGCGGGAGCGGGAGCGGGTGCGGGAAAGATCGCGGGAATGGGAGCGTAAGTGGGAGCGGGTGCGGGAAATGCAGACGGGATGCCACACAGGAGACATGGAAGGGTTGGGGATGGGCGCGGCGAAACCAATCGGGAGGGGCGAATTCAGAGATTAGGCATCAGGCAGCATCTATCTGGTGTGGGCGCAGGCACCCAGCCGGCAGCTTTGTGGGCTCACTGGGCTGGCGGGCTCTTGGCACCACAGGGCGTCCTCTGGATGGGGCGACGCTACCGCTCTGTCTACGTGACACGTGGCCGTGCTCCTTACCACGGGCCGCGGGCCCTCCCAACCCGTGCCAGCTCCCAAGCCTCAAGCTCAAACCTGGCCTGGAGGATGTTAGTGGAGCAGAGCCTTTGCCGCGACTGCGCTTTGCTGTTGGAGATTATCTTACCCCGAAGCATTGTCCGCCGGCGCAGATGCAGGTACATGCAGGCTCAGCAACCCAACCCAAACCCCGACACCGCATGCCAAGATTCCAGCTCCGAGCCCTGCACCTGCGCGATGCTTCCGGACGCGATCGGCCGTGGGTCAAAGGCCTCGAACATGCACTCCAGCGCACACCCGAAGGAGCTCTCCACCTGAGGAGACAATTAAAAGGAGAGGTAACGGGCAGTGCAAGTGGTGCTCCACATGCATAGCGGCAGACGACCCGTGGGCCACGTCCGCTCGCCGCATCCCACACAAGGAGACGTACACATCCCCTTGCCGGCATTGCTCCCTTCTCTCTATGGAGCATCCGCCGACGCACTACCTGCCGAACGACCCTGTCGCCGCGCCAGCCGATCCCAGCTGCCCATCCACCTGCCGGTAGCCCCTGGGCCCCTGACGGCGCGGCTCCCTGCCCTGCCCAAGCCCCGCACGCGCACGACACCCCATCCGCCCACCTGCACGCCTGCCCACCTGCTTCCGCGTGAAGGCGAAGCTGTGTGTGGGCGCCCGATCGTGCAGGGACGACAGCGCCTCGCAAAAGTCGTCCGGAAAGAGGTCCACCCGCGTCGCCGACCACTGCCCCCACTTAATGAACGCAGCGCCGCTGCGGCGGCAACCCCCCAGCAGCAGCCGCCACGCGGCGCGCCGGCACGCCGACGCGGCGCCGCGGCGCCACTCGCGGCGCCGCCGCTGTGCACCGGCGGCCTTAATGGGGACGGCGTGCGGCGATCCCCCGCCATGGCCGCCGCTGCCGCTGCCGCTGTCGCTGCCGCCTCCGCGTGAGGATGGATGTCCTCGGGCGGCGCCAGTGGCAGTGACGGCGGAGGTTGACGGGCACGACGTGTGCGAGGGCCTGTCCCCAGCCGCCACCGTCGGCGGCGCCGGCGACGACGAAGACGAAGACGTAGCCGGGTGGCCTCCCGGCGGGGACCCGGAGGACCCGGAGCCCAGGGCCGCTGCCAGCAGCAGCAGCGCGACGCCAACCGTGAGGAAGGGCAGGAAGACGAGCAGCAGGTAGGCGCCGCGGCACGCGAGGCCCAGGCGCTCCGACAGACCCGTGGGTCGCGCCTGCGCGTGCGCGTGGTCGGCCCTGCCGTACAACGGGAGCCCCAGCGACTCAGCCTCAGCCTGCTCCTGCTGGGCCAGCTGCTCGGCCTGCGCGGGCGAGGCGCTCAGGGCGAGCTGCCAGCCAGGCGGCGCGTCGGCGCCGGTCTCTGCCCGAGTTTCCCCACTGCTCGGCGTCGGCGGCGGAGGCCTCACGGCCGTCTCTTGCGCAGGCGGCAGAAGCGGAGGTGGAGGCGCCGTCGCTGGCGCCGTGGCGGAGGTCGCAGGTGTGATTTCGGAGCAAAGCGCCGGCTGTGATAGCAGATGCGGAGGGGTGGATGAGCCCCTGGGTGCAGCCACTGCTGCTGCTGCAGCTGGCCCCGCCGCTGCCGCCACTGCGGCGGCGGCCCCCAGGCTGGATGCACTGGCCGCCCGAGGCAGGCCCCGAAGCGCCGCTGCTGACGGCCCAATGGCCGCTGTTGACGGCACTGCTAACGGCCCCAGCATCGGCCCTAGCAGCGTCTGCGGTTGCAGCGGCACCATGGCGCTCGGTGGCGATTGCGATTGCGATTGCGATAGCGGCGGCGGAGGCGGCACCGCCGCCGTCCCAGCCATCGGCATTATGACGGGGATGGCGGCAGGACCACCACCCGGCCCGGGCTGGGAGGCCCGAGCAGTGAGTTCAGTCTGGATTCCGCTGGAGGACTCGAAACCCAGCATGTGTGATTCGTGAGCAGCTGGCGGGTGCAGTGCGCCTGACGACGCCGTAGCAGCGTCCCCACCGCTCGGGCGACATCGCGCACGGTCTCGACATCTGTAGGAGAAAGCTAACAGCAGCCTCGGCCCGCCGCCACCCCAAACGCCCGGGACCCCCGTAACCGC
>LSYV01000002.1:126992-150538 GCA_001584585.1 Gonium pectorale
TGGGCTTATTTGCCATGAACCATCGCCAAGCCATCGAGCCTACGTTTCGTCGTTACATATCTGCGCTCGCGCGCTACAACGCGGCTCGCAACGTCGCAAGCAGATACCGGCATGGTCCAGCTGTGGCTATTGGCTTGACTGTGGGCCTATTAGGGTCAAACGCTTAAGCAAGTTTGACGATATGGGGGCATGGACCCAACATGGCTATTCGCGAGTGGTATGGCCCTGTCAGGGCTATTCCTATCACCGTTACAGGGCTACAAGGATAGCTCCAATAGGCCTATCATAAAAGGCTTGATAGGGATACATGTTATCAAGAGATTGCTGAAAGTAGCCGGTACGGTTGGGAGCGCGCTCTGAGCCGGTTGGGGCCGGCTTTTTCGGAGCGCGCTCGGATCCGGTGGTCTCGGCGATTTTATAACTCGTCCCTGAGTGCCGATAGACTGGCATGGCAGCCTCTGAGCTGCCAGCCTAGCCTAGCCTTAATATTCGAGACCGCTGAAGGCAGCGTCTTCCTGTCCTGAACGGGGAACTCGCGGAAGGTGACCTTACAGGGGCCCCCTGCGTGCAGGCAGCTTTGCTTAACACGCTCTGCAGTACTGTATTACTAGTTGGCTTGGGGGGCTGTATTGGCTACTTGTCTTTGAGATTGCCGCAGGGTTTGCCACCCAGTCTGCAGCAGTCTTGGCTAATCGTAGTAGCGTTACGGCGTCCCATGATTGTATCTCGCCCGACGCTGCTTTCCTCGATCGCGTGTTGGTGGTGTGGAAACGCCGTCGCGTGCTGCTGTGTGGCGGCTCCGGTTTAGCGGGGTCTTTTGCCCCTTCTCTGGTCCCCACGGCCACTGAACGGTCACAGCACTGAAACTCTGATGCCCTCAGCTTCCTCAGGAAGATCACATTGTAAACTAGGGCGTCATGCGACATGCCGGTTTGCTGGTATACCGCTGCGTCTTGCGAGAGAGACAGATGCAGTCCGACGCTTTACCGTTGCCTGCCGGGCCCTGCCAGGTGACAGACGTGTGTCCAGCGATATATGGTACCGCGGATGGTGTGGTCTTGGAGTCCAGCAAAGCTGTTTGCATCTTGTAGATCTTCCCGGGATTCCGTTCAAGAACATGTGGGGTGCGTCCGAGTCTGCTGCAACTCAATCCCTCTCCCAGTCTCGCTGCTATACGGTGTTACGATGAGCAATCCCGGTGTTCAGTTCCTGTGGGTGACCTTTGGGCGGGGTCCCAAGAGAAGATCATCGGCGACGGCAAGAAGATTCAGCTGCGCTGGGATTGGAGGGCTGCGGGAGTGCGGGTGGATCACAAATCGCTACATCATCACATAATATTATATCACAAAGCTGTTCATGCATGCGGACGGCTCGTACATGTACGGCACCAAGAACGGTATGTACGGCTTTGTTGGTACGGCAAGGGCAGGCCTACCCGGTCGACCGCAGTTAAAATGCATTATGTGCGTCCCAGCCCATGTGGCCAGGCACGAAGCTCGCCCCACTGCTTGTGGCCATCTTGTAAGTTGGGCTTTGATTTCGTCGCGGACGCGAAACATCTTTACAGTCCAATACAGGCTGTTCTAAACTTATTGAAAATATCAATATGCAAGTACTCTGTAGTCGTTGGAGAACAACTTAGCTTTGATACCAGTAGCATCGCGGTAGAACCCACAAAGAGACATCACCCACATGGGCCATCATTGACCAGGATATTCAACTCAGTACAACATAGCCTCAAGCATCCATGCAGTCCATCCTGCCGCCTGACCAATGATTCATCAAATTCCAACAGGGTCACAAGCGTCCATGCAATCATCAGGAATTTCCCTTACTTCGACTGTCAGAAGGTCGGCTCGCCCTACGCCCTGTCGCCTACAATAAGGGCTTTGGGAGATGGCCATTACTGCTTCACAATCGACGAGGATGTGCAGGACTGCGCAGGGAGGTGCTGTCATACTGATTTGAATAAAATCGAGGTGCGCACAGGTCCAAACCTCCCAGTGGGTTGAACGATGTGACCCGGGTGACCCTGCGGTGACGTATGGAAGGTCAGGCCGCTTGCTGACAAGCTGTCCCCTCTCGCGATTCCTCCCATCCCAGTTTGATGTGAACGCCGCTTGCGCAATCCCGGGAGCACTGGTAAGCGCCAACATCAGTGGTTCCCCAACGAAGGTCTCAACCTCGCTCAATAGCGCCACTCAGGGCCCCCCAGGGGCGACCGTGCTGCGCATCACCCGCCTGGGCCTCGGGCTAACCAGCGATGGCGCGGAGGTCTGTATCAGGCTCCGGCCTAACAAGGCCGGCGCTGGCTGCACGACTCTGGAGGAGTTGTGCGCGCAGCCCGCTGGCTCGCCCGCCCGCGTCTGTACGGCCGCGCTCTACGACAGCTCTCACGACTGCTGTCCAATTTCTCGGGCCGAGTTGCCCAGTCTCCCGCCGCCACCAGTCGATCCAAGTCCTCCGCCACGCCCGCGACGCCGTCGCCCGCCTACGCCAGCACCGGACGCCCCTTCTCCTCCCTCTCCTCGGCCACCTCGGCGTCCGCGGCATGGCCCACCTCCGGCCCAACCGCCAGATTTCCCGCCACCAGACTTCCCGCCGCCAGATTTCCTCCAGCCGCCGACGCCGCCTCCAGCCCCGCCCTTGACTCCCAACCTCCGGCGCCCGCCTTCACCATCTCGTAACCCTCCACCTCCTCCTACCACCTGCCGTGTGTGCGTGTATACGACCGTGCAGCCTGGGCCCGACATGCCCAAAGTTCCTTACAACTTCGACGTGATGTCGTGCGGAGCCTACGCCAACCATGTGACGAACACAGTTGGCCAAGGTAGTGACTTTGTGGCGAGCGCCTGCGGTCCACTAGATGTGAAGCTGTGCGCAGATCTACCTGGCTCAACCACTAATGAGCTCACTGACACGTACGTTGTGAGCTTCCAGAACTTCGTGAGGGACCTCGTGTGCCCCTCCAACCCCGTTGGCTATACCATTTTTACGGCCGTGGGTGGTGACGCCGCCACCAACGCGTTGGTATCTGTACCGCAGAGCTGTCTGTTCTTCAGCCCAGCAAACAGGCTGGTGTGCTCTTAGCACTTTGGCAGGTTGTCTGAGACCGCCTTCTGGCGGGAAGTATCCAAAGGCTCTTGGGGCCGCCTGCCGCGGCACGCCTTGGTGCGTACCTCCCAACGGCCTTCCTGTCTTAATCACAAATGTATCCTAGTACAGATAGGTAGGCTGCATGCCGTCCACCGGTGAGCGTCACATGTGCGCCCTGGTTGCTGGTACGGCGGGTACATGGCTGCGATGAAGAGCCTAGGTCAGTGCATGGTCACACGGGGTTTCAAGTACGAAAATGTGGGTTTCACGATGATTGAGGAAAGCTGTCGTATTTGCCCTTCTTACGAATGAAGCGCAATCAGGGGTATTGTTTGTGTGACATACCTGCCAGGCGTGGTGACCATGCAATGTTGTATGAGATCTGGGAGCGCGGCGATTGCAATGATTGTGCATGCCTTACCCTTTCTTGCCAGTGGCGTTTGGTGTGGATGACGTGAGTAGGAGTTCGGAGGGCACATAGACATGAGCCGACCCAGCCGCCTTACGCCTGCAACGCGCACTCTTGCATGCAGCACAGATAATCGCTTGACGCCTGATGTGCGCTGACGTGCAATAATGCTAAGAATGTTGCTGCAGTGCATTTGGCGACACGCTTGTGCCTTTGCTTGTCCTGCGCGTATCTCGTGCGCGTTTCTCATGACTTAAAGGCGCCACGTTGCCCAAGTGCCCATGCAACATCGAATAAGGTTGTGGAAGTGCCCGGTGTGCGTTGCTTAGCGTTTTGGCCTGCTGCTTCGCCGTGTTGGGGCGTCTAATCATCAATGGCACGTTTCCTCACTGAGCGAGATGTGTGAAAGGAGAAGCGACGTCCCACCCTTTCGGCACCACCTCCTGCCACCCGCTTAGACATGGTTGGTGCTTCACAGGAAAGGGCCGATACTTAGCCAGTGCCCATGATGGCGTACTTCAGCAACATGTCGCCGACCATGACACCGTGGTTACGGTATGCACATAACATGGGCACACGCCGGGCGACGCTACCTTCGGTACTCCAACTGCGTCTAGCAGATCAAGTGCAAATTAGGCATGCATCTATATCGTGTCGGTCCTGAAGGTGTAGCGCCGGCTCAACCCTTTCCTTCTGCCAGCGCCACGGGCTCTCGTTTGTGCATTGGCCGAGTGCTTCGCCAGATACGGAGGCACACACACACCTGCCTGACCAGGCACAGCCGTACTGCCGTACCGCCCCATGCACCCTCTTAGGTCTTTTGCGCGCCGTCACGGCCCCTTTCGGCACCACCACCGTAGCTCATTTAGGTCACGGGGTCCTGCTCTGTCATTCGTCGCATTTGCGCTACGTTTGGGTACTTTACTCTGACATTCCTCGCTGTAGGTCCAAGGAGTACACTCACTGCATACAGCCGTTCCGCATCTGTCTCCATAAGTTACCAGATCCTGCGCACCCTCGCACACATGCACGCACAGCCCACGCCTCGCTCCTGCGCTCCCAAGCCTTCGACCTCCCCAGACGCCTCAACGCAGAGCCAGCTTGCCAAGCCCGCCGTCCCCCGCCCGACATGCAGACCCGTGGATCACTCATCCCGCGGAACGAGCATGATGGCCTCCTCGTTCGAATCGTACTCGAGCCGACACTCGAGCTGCGCGAGCATGCGCTCCGTTACGCACCATCTGTCCACTCGTCGATCCGTCCCCGACACGCCGCCCCTGTCCTCTCGGTGACATGCCCGGCACAACTGCTGACACACCTCCACCGCCACGCGCTCCAAGTCGCCCTCGCCTGCGGCCTTGGCGCGAGCGTGCACTGCCATCACGCCCGTCACGAGCGGCGTCGCCCACAAGCGACGGCTGACCAGCTCAGAGCGCGCCAGGCAGGAGACCAGCCCCAGGCAGCGACGCGAGAGCTCGGCTCCCGCACTGCGGCGTCGCAAGATCGTGGACAGCGGCCCCTGGATGTGGGTCAGGAGGTTGTCGGGGTGCAGCTGCCCCGCTGCCATGACTTGCCACAGCGCGCCCGCGGCGTCGCAAGCCGCGCTCTCCGCCGCCTCCGCACCCATGCCGGCGGCCACCGCGGCCGCCTTGCTTCCGCCCAGCTCCAGCAGGGCGACGAGTTCTGAGACCGCCGCCTGGGGCACGGACTGGCCAATACCCTCGTAGGCTGCTATGGCCGAGTCCAGCATGCGGGCGGCGGCCGATCGCAGCTTGACGCGGTCAGGGCGACCCATGGTTCCTGGAAGCTGCATGCTCAAGGCCTGGGTGGCCAGAGTGTAGCTGTCGGTGGGGCCGCCGCTGAGGTCGGGAGAGGGGGCGCTGATGGCGGCGTTGGCGCGCTGGAGGTTGGCCATCAGGTCGAAGCAGGCCTGGCGGCGGCGCAGGGGCGGAGTCAGGCGCGGAAGGAGAGGTGAGGGGTGAAGGGAGAGGCACCGAAGCCAACCCGGTTCGACCGAGGAGGTCACGGCCGACAGTGCTGCAGTCCTGGATTGTCACCCTGCAATTCATTGGCAACTATGAGTAGGCGTACGTCGTCGTACGCGCTGAACCCTAATGCCTCAAGAGCTTCCCTTCCAGAGCGCTGCATCCTGAGGGTGCCCCAGGGAGGGCGAGCACGGCATCGCAGGCGAAGACCCGCCCCGTTTGACCCGAACGCGCAAGTCGGCGTGCTCCCGTAGCAACCGCTCGAAGCCGAAATCCTTTGGCTCCTCAACTTCCGCGATAGCCCCTGCACTCGTGCACTGGGGCCCCTGACCCGGCCGAACGCCGCCCAGGGCCGCTCCAGGGCTCACCTCCAGGAGCTGCTGCCCTCCGCGCCAGCTGGTGGGGCTGCTTCCCAGCAGGCGGCACGAGAGGCGCGCCGTTGCGAAGAGCGCCTCGGCCAGGCTGGGCCCGCCGTCTGTGGCCGCCGCCGCCGCCACGGCCTCGGCGGCATCGGTGTGCATGGTCAGGTTTGTGAGCAGCGCCAGCAACTGCTGCCTGCGTTTTTGGGGGGCGGGGAGGTAGGGTGCGTTTGGCAGCAAGACGTTTGAGAGTTGCAAAGCTGCTGGTCGAGCCCAAACCGTGTCTGGGCTCGCAGATGTGGAGCTTGCACACTGAACCTTCATTTTGTATTACACACAGGGCAAGGCGTATGAAATGCAATGTGTGGGCGCGCATTCTGGCCCCGTGGAACATGTAAGTAGCACGGTGCTGGCTGGCCCATGGGCCAGCAAGTACCGCGCATGCCCAGACTGCAGCGCGTCGTTGCAAAACGCGAAAAGCGCAAGCCCCTCGCTGGGGTCCCCTCTCCCTACCCCAACACGCTACGCACCTGAGCTCCAGGCCGCTGCCGCTCACCGACGCCGCCGCGGCGCTCTCGGGGGCATCCTGAGGCACAGCCAGCAGCGACGCAACATGGGACAGCAGCCCCGGGCACGAGCAGATGGACTTGGCGCCGCCTGCGCTCAGCGCCACCGCCGCCAGCAGCCCAACGCAGTTACAGATCAGCGCCTGCACCTCCACCGGCGGCGGCGCGGGCGGCGGCGGCCGACGGCTGCGGATGTACCGCACCGCCCCTAGCCGCGCAGCTAGGGACAGCCGCGCGGGCTCCGGCGGCGGGCGGTACCCGAACGGCGACGCGGCGGTGAGGATTAGCAGCGGGGAGGGCCGCAGCGCCTCGAGCTGGCGGTTGGCTGGATCGCCTGGGCTGCCCCCACCCTTAGTGATGGCGGAGGTGTGGCCGCGGCCCGATGAGGGCGCCTGCGTGGCCGCTTCCGCTGTTGTTGCGGTCGCGATTAGCTGGCCCTCGCCGTCAGGCGCCGCGCCCGGGGAGGGTACAGCCTCGCGGGCGGCCTGTGCGCCAGAATGAGTGCCGTACCCCACCGCCGGGCTGTCGGGATGATTGGGCCCGACGGCAGCGGAGGAAGCCGCTGGATCCGAGGACGCCCCGTCCTGTGTGGGAACCGGCGTCCGCCCTGCGGCGCCGTCGGGCGGCCCGTCGCCGCCCAGGCCGCTGGCCTCGTGCTGCGCAATGGCAGCTGCCGCGTCCTGGATGGCCTGCATCAGCTGCTCCTTGCCCTGGCAGCGGCAGCAAGGGCAGTGGCAGCGGCAGCAAGGAGGGCAGGGAGTCGCTGCATTAGGCCGTTAGGGCGTCGGGAGGGCGAGAGAAGCACTGCACCGTATGCTTCTGTCTGTCTGCCTGGCATGCAAGGCGCCAGGGCGCCAGGGGTTGTGAGGGTTGTGCAGGTGAAGCGCACTTGACGGATTCGCCCCCCGCCCCGGGGCCGTGCATCGTAAGTACGCGTCACTCGGCGACCTTGTTTACATCCGGCAGTCATTCCGTCTACCGGTGGCGCCGGTAGCGCACCGCTTTCCAGCCTTCGCCCCCGCCTTCCACTCCCCATACACACACATTCTCCTCGCGGCAGGGTAGCCCAGGACACCCGAAACCTATGCCTGGTATCCCATGTTTGGTCTCGGGGACGCGGGGAGAGCCTATCTGCCCGGCCTTGCAGCCCCACCCCTCACCGTCAGCTCCACGCTGCTGTCAATGATGTTGCTCATGTCTAGGTCCTCCACAGTGTCCTGAGTGGCGTTCAGCGCGTCCGACGTCCCTCCGCCGCCGCTGCCCCGCCGGCTGCCCCCCGGCGCGTCGCCAAGGATGCTCGTATCGCGCCGGTGGCCGCCGCCAGCGCCGTCCTCTCTGCCGGCATCGTCCTCCTCATCCTCGCTGCTTGCCGCCTGGTAGCGCTGTTGTCGACGGAAAGGGTGTCACGCGAAGGGCATGATTTGGGCACTAACTGGCCAATACGGTTGTGCGCATCATGTGAACAGCATCTGCAGTGTTTCCAGTTGGTCAAATATCCGTGATGCACCACCTTGATAAAGATCCAGCACGGCCTCCCGCGAACCAGCCGTGTTTGCGGGAACTGACATTCCACAAAGTGCCAGCGCACCTGCGGCGTGGAGGCTTGCGCGGAGTCCGGCCTGCTCTGCCTCGGCGTGAGCAGCAGCCCGGCGCTGCCCACCCGCAGCTGCGACAGACCAGCCGCCAGCCGCGCCTCCTCCACGTCTCCCGCGACACTCTGCCTGCCGGGGCTCGCGCCCTCCCCGCGCCCAGCCTCCGCATTCACAGCGGCAATGTCAAGCCTGGGCAAACTGCTCGGCGGGCTGCCATGAGGACCACCGGCGTCGCGGTGCCTTAGTGCGTCGCTTCCGGCCGACACCGAGTCGGGCCCCGCATGAGACCGGAACTGCTGCCCGGAGAGGGCGCTCCCCGGCCCCGGCCCTGCAGTGATGCGGAACACCTCGGGGGTCTGCGCCACCAGCGGCACCTGAGGCGGAGGGGGAAGCGATGTCCGGACCTCGGCCACGCAATCGCCCGCGTCCTCGTCCTTCCACTGCATCAGGCGCCGCAGGAGCAACTCCGAGACCGCAGCTACGCCACCCAGCCCACCGCCACTGCTGCTGCTGGCGCCTCCGGATTGCTGCGTAGCGGTCGCGGGTGTTGGCGCCGGCGCAGCCATGCGGTCGCGAATCACATTGGCCTCCGAGCTCGGCACGGAGCTGAAGTTCCCCGACGCAACCAGCCACAGCAGGTAGGCCGCGGCGCTACAGCCGGACAAGCAGAGGCCGTCCTGGGGCCAGGCGACACGGGAAACTAGGTGAGGCAGTGGCCGGCAAGCCCGAGCAGAAAACTGCAGCAGTTGATGCGACGCTCCAAGCGGTATGCGGGGTCAGGAGGTAGCCGTCTCTACAAGTCAGCGGAAGGGGCCGCAGCCATGACCTGGCACTGCACACATCCTGCCGTAGGCGTTACGCTGAGCTGTGCCGGTCTTGGGCCCTTCTACATCCTGACATCTTTGCACCCCATGGAAATACATTACGTATGACGCAATCCTAGGCGTTCCCGTGCCCTTATCGGCGCAGAAGCGACCTCCGTCATTTTCATACGCGCCGTTCCTGTCCCCGACCCACCTGCAGCACCCTCGAGAGCCGCTCCAGCGCCGGCGCACCCGCATCGCGCAACGCTCGCTGCACAGCCTGCGCGGACGAGTGGGGCCGCCCGGCCAGGGCGAGCGCACAAAGGTGCGGGCTTCAACGCATGAGACGTCGGCACTGCAACCTCGTTAGGCAAGCTGCGAATCCTAGAGCTCTGCTCGCCCCAAGCCAGGAGCCCCACAGCGACGCCTCCAGCCCTCGTCATATGTAAGCCCTAACAGTGACCTCGCAGACTCGCCTCCTGCGGCTCGCGGCCCAAACCGCACGACGCTATCCGGTAGAGGCAGCGCAGCAGGGATTCTTGCAGCTGTAGCGTGCGCCGCTGCCCCGGTGAAGGCCAAGCCGGCGGCGCCTCCTGCTGGTCCGCTTTCCGGCCTGTTTCTGTAGGCGCCTGAGGCACGAAAGGGAAGTCCAGAGTTGCTTGCGCTAGCAGGCCCACGAAGCTCACGGAGCGCTGCCATGGTACGACGGCGCCACTATGAGCTCGTTGCTCGCTGAGGCCGGGGCATCGCCGCCAGCAGACAATGGCGAGCCCAAAACCACGGAACAACTCCATGCTTGGCAGGTGTGTCTTACCGTGGCATGCTCGGCTGCCGGCGCTTTCCTTTCTGCCGCCGCGTCCGGGCCTTCGTCCGTCGCCTTCTCGCCGCCCACGCCGCCGCCGCCGCCGCTGGGGCGAGTGCTCCCAATTCCCATGCTCTTTGCATCCGGCGACCCTTGACACAGTGGGGCACGGGAGTGGAGGACGGTGAGGCCTTAGCCCTAACACCGGGTTGGTGACGGGCGCCGGGGCAAGAACACAGCCACCCTCGCCTCGCCTCGCCCTCACCGTCTTCTTCCCAATCATCGTCGTACTCGTCCGAGCCCTCCTCCGTACCGATCGATGCCGGCTGCCCGGCAGGTTCCGCATCGACCCCATTTCCCCCGTCATTGTCGGCCGGCGCCGGCGCCACGGGCTGCGGCGCCGCGGGTTCGCCAGCCGCCGGACCCCCAGGCGCCTCGGCCTCCGCCGCTGTGTTGTCTTCCGAAGCCGCATCGGGGGCCGTCGGGGAAGGAGTCCGCAGGAGCAGCGCGATGAGGCGCTCGGGCACCCGGTATCGCTTGCACATTGCCGTGGTGGCAGGCTGGGAGACGGTGAAGAGGCCAAGACAATCTGGGGTGGGCGCAGCGGTTACCAGCTCAACCTTGTGGACCAAGCCCAAGGCTCGTGCCAGCTGAGGGCGGAAGCAAGCTACAGCAGCCACCGCGTGACCGCAGATTCGAAGGCCCTAGGTGATGCAGTAGCTCAAGCCATGATCTTGCGCTGAGGCCGGCCCCAACAACCCCGTAACGTACCTGCGAGCATGATTGCCCTTGCAGTCCGCTCCACCTCCTCTCCACCCTCCGTGACGCCCGCCTCCACCGCCGCAGGTGCGTTTGCCCCGGGCGTCCCGGGCCTGCGCCTGGCCAGCGGCGACTCTAAGGCGCCGCCACCACCACCGCTGCCACCGGCACCGCGCGTCTGCGGCACATTCGCCAGCGGGGACGCCTCCGGTGCGACTTCAACTCCAGAACCTCTACCCCTGCCTCCGGAAGGCTGCTGCTGCCCGGAGCCGCTCTTGTCCTTTCCAGCAACCTTGAGCCCCACTTCACCGCCTCCGGGCTCTTCTTTCCCGTCGCTCTCCCCACCGCTGCCGCCGCCGCCGCCCTCGCCGTCATAACCCGTCGACACCGATAGCCGCCGCAGCGCGGCGCAGGCTGCCTTGAGGCCACCACTGTCCATAAGCGCGATGACTCCCCGCTCGTCCGCCGCTATCTCCCGCAGCGCCCACAGGGCATCCGGGTCGCCGCTGGCGGTGGCGCCACCGCTGACGGCCGCCAGCAGGCGTGGTGCGGCTAGGATGTGGCCCCTGACCTGCGGGTGGCTGGTGCCGGTGGCCCGCCACAGCAACCCCAGGAGGCACAGGCCGGCCTGCGGGGAACAAGGAATAGCACGCTCGAGCGCCACTTGTGCAGAAGAACTCGCTGCTGTCAGGCTGTCAGGAGGAGCAAAACCAAAGCGCCGGACCATGCCACTTAAACGTGCCGCCGCAGAGCTCCTGTACGTCAGCCAGCGCAGAATGCGTGAACGCAGGTGCCTGCATACAAACTCTTCTCCCGCTATCAATGGCCCAGGTCCGTGCCTGTTTGACATCCGTGCTTGGGCTATTTAGCAGCAGCGGCAGCGCCGCGCAGAGGGGCTGAGCCAGCGGCGTCAGCAGGGCTGGCGACAGGCGCGAGCACCGCGCCAGCAGCAGCGCTGCGCCGCATTGCAGCTGCGGCACGCCCAGTTGCGGCACGAGCCGCCGGAAGAAGCCCCATACCTGAGAAGTGGGTCAGGGCGCGCGTTTGAGAGCTGCACAGCAGACTCCGGCGGTCGCGGCGGCGATCGAGTATGCCAGCTCTCAGAGTAAAGGCTGTCAAAGAGGGACAGGCGCCCATGAGGATCAAGCAGCTCATGCAGAGATTGGACGTTGGGTCACCTCCATACAAGGTTGTTTGCGCTCGCGTCCCCACCGGTATATTCCCCTTCCCTTAATGCGTGTTGCTGCATGGCCCCTTCTTAGCCAGTTCCTTCCGCGCACCCGCACACCCGCCCGCCTACCCACCAGCCTACCTGAGCCTGCTCCACATCCTCGCGCGTCCATGCTTTCGTGAGCAGCCCGTCCAGTGCCTTCACATGACTTGCCAGATCCCCATCAGTGTGAACCGGCCGAGTTGCAGCGTGCAGTAGGCTTGTGCCGTAACCCGGGTCCTCCGGCTACGCATAGCACGGCGGGTTTGGGGTGGTGCACACAGACGGGGTGGGACAATCCGCCCCCCCAAATCATTCTCCTTTCCTTGAAGGCCCTACCTTGAGGTCCTGTGCAGGCCGTCTGCTGACAGCCCACCGCACGGGTGACGACTGCCATTCAGAAGGTAGTGTTCGCACGGTCGAGCCGTGTGTCCAGGGAGCATCCGAGTAAGCTGACCGGTCCGTTTTGCTGGCTGGGGTTGATGGCGCAGTTCGGGTTCCGCGCTTCTGGGACTTGGTGCCAACACCCAAAGGCAGCGCGTTGAACTCATTGAAATACTTGGCAAAGATGGCTCTTTTTACATCTAGCGGATTCCGCCCTCTGAGACTGCCAACTCCAACGCTGTGGTCAACGTCCGTTCCGTCCGCGAAGCGAACGCTCGCAACGCTTGTACCAAGTCGGCCCCCTTGTCTTTTGAAGCTGCTTCGAGTCGGCGTCGCAAGAGGTGAAAATGTCTGCCCATCGGCGGGCCCGGGCGTCGTGGCAGGCGACGCCATGTTTGAGATATGAGTTAATACATTATAGTATATCACTGCGTACTGTAGTACGTAGAGTTCGGTGCTTCGGGAAATGTGCCAGTAAGCCGGTAACGTGGTGTAGCGGTTGCCGTAGCATCGACGACGACTCCCAGGAATCTCAACTTCCAAAGGTTTCAAAAAGCCAATCAGGCTAGTGCACGCGTATCAGACGGCGAAGGGGCAGAGTGGGTGGAACACCGGTCTGCGGATGAAACTAAGTGCGCCGCCTTCAGCCATATTAGAAACGTAATCAATAGCATGTCAGCGGGCGGATGCTTCCTAACTATGATTGACTTTTGGCTCCGCCTTGTGGCCGGATCGACTATCGTGAGGGAGATACTTAAGATGGCACACGCACCAGCCCACGCCGGCGCGAACAGCATGATGGTGCAGGATGTTGCCATGGGAACTGCTCGCACCCTCTTGCGTATATACAAAATGTATGGATGGAAGGGGTTCCACGGGCAAAAGGAAGCCGCTTCCGAATGATCGCTTCTGCGCGCAGTTATGTGCGCCAGTGACGCGCTGTCTCCAAGAACGCTCGACGCTGTGCACGTACGAAACATCACAAATAAGGTCCATCTACAGAAACGCGCTCTTCTATCGCTCGGCTGGCACGACACGGCACGGCGCGGCCCTTCGAAACGGCTCAACATACAATGCAAGGGGAGCACATCCTGCAGAGCACCCGCGCCCCTAGGTTGCACCATGGGCATGATTAAAGGAACCTTGAAGCCAGTCTTCATGTCATTCAGGATTCACTGCCTGTTCGGGTCACGCCCGGGAGATTCGGCAGGACAAGCAAACATTGGTTCAACACTCCAGTTGTTTCCATCAAGCGCCCATGTCAGTCTATGCACATGCACGTTCCCGTGCCCATCCTGCTGTCTTTTCCCCCCATCAGTCCGTCTTGCCGCCCGTCTGCTCCCCCGCACTCAGCAGCTGCTTCAGCATGCGCCAGCAGGCTGGGTGCAGCTGCTTCGCACGGCGGTGCTGCAGGGCCAAGGGATCAAGCAGGCGCAACTTTTCCTCGTCGTCGTCCTCGTCGCCGTCCGACCCCACATCATCAGGCTCCGATTCCACAGCCCCCGCGGCGCCGTTCGCTTCCCGCGGCACCGCCGGCAATTGGCCCTGCCGCAGCGGGACCGTCACCCTTTCCCGCAGAGCTGCGTACAGGTCGCGCAGTGCCCGATCAACAGCGGGCGACCAGAGGCCCTTAGTGGCCCCGGCGCCGCCTCTGCACGCGGCGGCCGTAGACAGAAGCTGTAGAAGCGCATGGACTCGGGGCGCCTTCTCTGGAGCAGCTCCGTCGTCTAGGATGCGGAGCATGAGGGGGCTGGTGCCACCGTTTTGAAGCAGCTCCCATACCGCGCCGTGCGCCTCGTAGGCGCCGCCGTCCTTGAAAGCCGGCCCTACAAGGCAGGGCATGTTGCGTGGCCAGACATTGTAAGCCCGGCCTGCAACAAGTCGTGCACAGGCAGTATCAGGCCCGCCCCTGACACGCAGTCACGGACTTCTAACCAGGCATGCGCAGTCCCAGCCGGCAATCAGACGTTCTGAATTTCAGGGCTCCAACGCCCAAGAAACGCACCCTCTAGTGCCTCGTGCACGCCCGGAACGGCCAGCATCCAGCTCGCAAGCTCTCGGCTACTGGCTCCGCAGCACAGCGCCGCGCTACGCAGCGGCTCGGCACCGGGCAGGTTACCCGCGGCCCCGAACAACACCGCGAGGGAGGCCAGCACGCCGCTGCCCTTGAGCGCTGCCGCCAGGTCCGCATTTCCGGGCCGCTGCTGGACATAGAAGTCAAGGACCTGCAGAGTGTTTCACAATAGCTGTCGGATAACAACTTGTTGCCACTGACATCAGTTTCAGCACTCAGCAGGAAGTCCACAAGCAGTTCATGGGCATTGCATAAACCCAATCAGGCAAGGATGCTAATCCGGGTGCAAAGGTGTGAAGGTGCAAAGGTATGGCGCTATGGGGTGCAGTGCAAGTTTGTGCAAAGCAGGGGGGCACCCACCTGGCACACGAGGACGATGGCTGCGACCTCCTCGGGCCCGGGGCCCTTCCGCTCCTGCTCCGGCTGCGCCTGTGGCTGCTGCTTGGCCGCCGCTGCCACCTTGCCCGCCGCCGGGCCCTGCCCCTTGCCGACTGCGCGCGCCAGCTCCCCCAGGCAGCGCTCCAGCAGAGGCAACAAGTGCCGATGCACCTGTTGCCAGAGGCGCTGCCGCGCCGTTGCGGCGCTCAGCTGACTGGCCAGACTGGTCACCAGCGCCAGGCAGGTGCTCGCCTCCGTCAGGAGCGGGCCCTGGCCGGTTGGGCGCCGCTGTTTGCCCGCCTGTCGGACACAATAGTGGGATTTGGAAGGGCCAGGGACTTGAAACACTGGCAGTCAGGGCAGGAAGGCGAAGCTCCATGTTGGAGTAGGCCACTCAGCAACTCGTATGCTGCGCCGTTTTGGGTCCGCTGGTCCAGAAGCGGGTTGATGGCTCTTTTGTACTCATGTCGCTGGTCCAGAAGCGGGTTGATGGCTCTTTTGTACTCATGTCACCCTTGGGCTATGAGGTCAGGGACTGAAGACCTCTAGCGCTCGGAGGATGGCGTTCGCGCGCACTTCCCGAGGCAGCATCTTTCCTACAGCCTGGGCCATCCGCGCACCTGAGCTGGCAGCGAGACGATGCAGGACAGCCCCATGGCGTCCCACAGCCCCTCCAGGCAGCCCAGCTCCCCAGGCTCTGCCGCGATGCGGTCCGACAGCAGGCCCACGTAGGCCCCCAGCAGCGGCGTCAGCTCCTGCGCGTGCCGGTGGGCCCCCAGAGCGCGCAGCAACTGAAGGACCCCCTGCATGAGGCCGCCGTCAGCCCAGAGCTCAGGATCCTCCAGCAGACTGGCATAGGAAACCTGCCCCGCCACCCGCAGCAGGGCGGAGCGCAGCGCGGGCCAGCTGTAGGGAGACAGTGCCGCTGGCGCCAGCGGGGCGGCGGCGCCGTTGCTGGCTGGCGGGCCGCCAGACCCGGTTGTCCCTGCACAGTTCATGACGACGGGCAACGCAGGTGGGCGAGCCACTTGAGTCTCTGATTGCACCGTGAAGTATCTATGATACGAGCCGCAGCAAAGTCATCCTGCAAAAGGTGACACTGCGCAAAGAATTCACATGGGCTGCGAAAGCGTGGTGCATAAGCTGCTTCACGTGCACAGACTCGGCATGCATTTGTCCACCAACGCACCCAACCGCTCATTAGGAAACCAGCGTGAAAGTAGGATGTACATTGCAAACAGCAGAAAGAACTCATGCCTCCCGCGGCTCACCCGATAGCTCTATGTCCTCAAAAACGAAGTCATCGCCGTCTTCCTCCGCTGCTACTGGCTCCTCCTGGGGCCCGCCAGGACGCTGCGGCGAGGCGCTGGCATCGCCCCCGAGGGCCCCTGACAGCTGCGCCAGTAGCTGCTGCTCAGGGGCGGAGGGTTCGGGAGGGCATGTCGCGATGGCGTCCCCGGGCGCATGCTGGAGACCCAGATCCCCGTTTGATGGGGAGGCCTCCGTGCCGTCGCCTTGCTGGCCAGAAGTTGACGCACGCCCGTTCTCTGCTTGTTGCGTGGACTGGGTAGAGTCGCTAAGCTGCTCCTCTGGCTTGCTATCCGCATCGTCGGAGCCATGGTCCGGGTCTGACGCCAGCCCTTGAAGCAGCGCCCATGTTTCCTGCTCCGAAACCGTAAGACAATGCGCCATCAGGTGGACAAACACCACAGCGCAGAGCGAGCGGTAAGCGGAGCACAGGCCCGCCCGATCCGCCGATAACAGCCCGGGCTGAAGCAGGCTGCGCGGTTGCGGCGCCGGCGGCGCCGCCCAGGATGCCGCCGATGCCGACTCCACAGCGGACTCCGAATGGCCCCCAGAAGACGTGCGCGCAGTAGTGACAATGGACTTGCCACCTGCTGCTGCGGGCGCTTCCGGGCTTGCGAAGATGCTGTCTCCGTTAATGACTGCGGACGTGGCGCTGGACGCTTCCGAAGCCGGTGCGCCCGCTTCAGCCTGGGCCGTGGCCGAAGCTCCCGAAGACATTGTTATCGGCGCGCGCGCCCCGGTGATGATGTTCTCCAGGAAGTTGAGTGTGAGCGCGAACGGCGGTTGCTGTGATTTCAGCTGCAATGAGCCCCTGCGCCGGAAAGACTCGTGAGGTCGACGTCCACACATGACGAAAGCGTGTGCCAAGCCGTATTGGCAATCGTCCTTTAAGCTTCTGTGTATGTCTCACCGTAACGTCTCCACCAGCCCAAGGATCTCGTCTGAGGATACAAGCTGAACACAGTGCCGCTTCGCTTAGCAGGCAAGCAGTATCCAAGCCGACGAAGCCCGTGGGATGAAACCCCACCTACCGGCAGGTCATATTGGAGCTTCTGATAGGCCCGCTTCCCCAGTTCCTCCGCAGATGGCGGCTTGTGGTGGTCTAAATCTTTGAGCGCAGCAATGACAGCAGCCGTAAAGGCAGCTCGCGCTGGATCACGTCCACCCATGGCCGCTGGACCGGCTGTCTGTGCCGCTGATCTGGCGTTCATATCTTTAGGCGCAAATTTGAACAGTGAGCAAAGCTTCCCACGAACGCGTCGTCCCCCAAGACAGTCTTCCCGCCTACCACAACTGGGCCTAATTCGGAATGCATTCAACCAAAGGTCCTAAACTAGTATACATTGCGATGGACAGTTGCGAGGGACACAGGGGCGCAGCAGTACTGGATTTGGATTGCTTGTTCCGCACTTCCGATTTCTTACAAGTCGAATAACCATCGGAGTACAGCCTAGTTGTTCATATTCATGTTTGCGCCAAAGAAAGCACAAAGAGTCATATCATACAAAGCAGCGGCGCACAGGGTGGTGAAAGCGTCCTGCCTGCTATTTGAAGAAAGAACATTGTCCCGCAAGGCGCCAATCAGCAGGGGAGGCACCCCAGGGGCGCTACCTTGCCGCCCGGCATGTCACCACCGGCGTCGGTGTTTCTCGTGCTGTCGCTGGGCGCTCTTGCCGGTGGTGTCGTAAAGGCAAGATATTTGTCTGTTCTGGCACGGCCGCGTTCAACCGGAGCCAGCCGTGAGTAACCGTTCCATCCGTTTGCTTACTGCCTCCCCCCTCGGCGAACAGGGCCTGACGGGCTTCGGCAGCGCCATCCTAAACCTTCTTGTTTGGGTGACGTTTACGGCGGCTGGCGTGAATGGAGGGTCCCTGCAGACAGCGGTACTCTGTGACAGCTTGGGCTGCTTGGTCTGCGCCATACCCCTCCTGTTCATGACCTCTGCGCACAAGACGGCTGACTGGCGGCTCGTCGTCACCATCTTTGCGTTCACAGTGCGTACCCACGAGGGCCTCGTTGTGGCGCGGGTCATGGGTCATGGGCCCCCACCCACCCCCAAGTCTCTGCAAGGGCTGCCGTGCTGTGTTTGGGTCTCACCGCCGTATTCTGGATCCATGGGCCCGGAACGGGAGTTTTGCGCATAACAGCAGTGACTGTACTTGAGAGCAGGTGTGCGGTGTTCACGGAAAGCTCAAGTAGCCTTTGATGCACGCTGCGCCTGCCCACGCTGCCCAAGCGCCGTGAAACCAAAATGTATTCGTCATGATGCCGTGTGCCGAGGCACTTTGCGGTTCAACCGGCTCTGTTTGTTGCTCACCCTCCTCCTCTAGACGGCTGGAGCACCCCTTGGGACCGTGCTGCTGACGGACCTCAACCCGCGCTGGGTTGAGCTGGCCATGGCCGTCGTACTGCTGCTCGTCATCTGCCTGCACGTTAAACTGCATGAAAAGCTTGCAACAGCCATCCGCAAAAGGTACGTGGCGCGAACTTGCTGGAGCTGGGCATCGTGCGCTGCTCGTGCGCTCGTATGCGTGTGTTGAAAGGGCATCGAGCCTCTTCACGTGTGTGTTTCTTGCCGTCGCCTCCCGTGTCTTGCTCTGGAACCCAAAAGGCAGCTTGCACAGGGCGACTGCCGCAATCCAGAGCTGGATCCGTATTGAGCCCAATGGCCAGAATGGCAGTGACCCACATGCCCATTTGGGTCATATAGCCTGCTGGTCTTCACGGCGTTGCAGGGCTTCGGGGCTCAACATAATATTGGCGGGTGGCTATCTGTCGCCTGCAGGCGTGCGACGTACGGCCCGGTGGATGAAGAGAGCACACCGGTAATGGAGAGCTGCAACGGGGAGCGGTGCACGCCTAAGCCCAAGGCTCCAAGCCGGGCGCGTTACGGCGCGACGCCGGCTGGCGCAGACGCCTCGCTGCGCTGCGTCGCGGTGGACTCGCTCCCGTCTCCCATCCGGGACCTGTGCCCCGCCGGCCCAGACGAGGCGGCGCTGCCGCTCGTAACAGATATGGAGTGCGCCAGCCCCACCCAGCAACGCTCTCCTCGCGGCAGCAGCGGCGGCGGCGGTTACTCTCCTTGCGGAGATCCCTACGGCAGGTCGGCTAGCGCGAGCAGTGCGACACCCAAGGACGCCAGCGCCAACCTCTCCTGGTCATCGTCGTCGTCGCTCACACTGAATGCGGACAGCACGGGCAGGCGCATCGACGCGCCGAGCGGCTTGGCTGGTATGCAACCGGTGCCGTCGGAGCCAGCGTGCAAGGAGCGGGACAACGACACGCGCGCGGCCGACACGGAGCCGCTTCTGGATACCAGCGCGGCTGTCTCCGACATGCCACTGGTGCGGCCACCCTACGAAGCGCAGGCGGGCGCCGCCGCCGGCGACGCGACCGCTGCCACCGCTCAGAGCAGCGGTAGCGGTGGCAGGCAGGCGTCTGGGCTGCGTGCCAGGCTGCGCGGTTGGGTGGCGCGTCAGGACTGGCCGGCCATGCGCCGTATCCTGGCGATCGGGAGCACCGCCGGCTTCATTTCTGGCGTCATGAGCGGTGGGTGCGGCCATTGCGAGGCACTCGGCAGCAACAATGTGCACAGGCTGCATCCCTTGCTCTTCGCTGCCGCGGCCTTTGGATTTGCGTGCGTGCCGTACTGGAGTGCCTGTCCTTTCAGGCGTAATCTTGCAAACTCCCAACGCCAGACGATGATCTGCAGGCGTGTTACCTATCACGGAGTTTAAGCTCACAGGCGGTCCCGCGCAAACGCGCCGCTGCCCATATCGCCGTACGGGTCCTCGCCCTACCGCCTACGTTAAACATCAAATGCGCATTTCGAGGGCTCTTACGACCGCCTGCTGCTGATATTGTTCCCGTTGCGCCTCGCAGCCATGGCCGACAACGGTGGCCTTTGTGACGTGCACGCTGCACCTTTGTGACGCTCAACTGCCCACCCGGTGGCCCATGCGCCATTGACGTTGGCGCACGCTTACGGTTACGCATACGCAGGCATGACCGGCATCAGCGGGCCGCCCATTATGTACATGTACGAGAAGCTGAAGGTGCTTAAGGAGGTGGTGCGCGGCACCAACGCTGTAAACAACGTATTGCAGGTGCGGCCGCTGGCGTTTAGCGATCTGTCGCACGGCTTTTTGCTGAGTTGTTTGTGAGGAGCCACTCAGGGCCAGACTCTTTAGCCTGTTACGGTATGGGCCGCCGCCAGGCCTTTCTGGGTGCTCGTGTACCTGCACGTTGCACGGGTGCCGCCATTAACCAAAGCGCTGCTCGGCGGACTGAGTGCTAAAGCAGGCACCACCATCGTCTGCACCACGCTCTGACATGCACGAGCCTGGGCGCTGATACGTCCCTGCGCCCTGACCCCTGCAACGCTTACGCCCGACGCCTGGTAGATCAAGCTTGTCTTCTACATTACCATGGGCATCTTCAAGCGCTCCGAGCTGCCGCTGTACGCGGTGACCTCGCTGGTGGGCATGGCAGGCGTGGGCGTGGGCAACCTGCTGGCCGGCCGGGTCGACCAGCGGGGCTTCAGCCGCATCATGGTGGGCCTCATGGTCATCTGCTGCTGCCTGCTCGTTATGTCGGCGGCCGGCCTCAATGGACACTGATGGCCGCGCATCGCAAGTGTCGGGTCCTGTTCTCCAAGAAAGTGTCGGTCGCTCGATGCACTGCCCTCGTTGTCAGAGGTGGCATGCCGGTCCCCATGCGGAATGACAGCCTGCGGCGGTCGCAGCTTTGAGAGTGGTCATGAGTAAGTTATATTGTCGGAACTTGATACACTTTGTCCCTAGCAGTACACCGGGTGATAAGCTGCGAGAATAAGTTGGATGCGTGCGCGTGATCGTCAGCCAAGGCACGCCGGTTTTGCGTATAGCGGTTACGTACTGCAGGACTGTGAAGGGATTCCTGCCCGGCAACCCGTGAACCAGTCAGCAGCAGCAAGTGGTCTGTTTAATTTTATTGCGCTCTAACAGCCTATGCTTTCAACGGCCATCGCACGATCTTGAATCTATTCATCCCCAATAAGCAATAACCAATGCGCCATGGCGTGTGTCATGCGCCTACAAGGTTCTATTTGCTATGACTACTGTGCTGGGCTAGGGCCTCGCTTGCGGTAAATGGATGGCCAGTGCATTTATGTGCCCGCGGGCCATGTGCGATGATAGTTTTGTACGACCAGTTGGACATCGATGCGAACAGTGATACTTGATACACTGTGTTCCGGCGTGGGCAATGCTTGCGTCCAAGATGGAACGTCTTTCACAGCTAAGATGGCGACGTGCACGGTGTGGAGTCCTGTCCAGCACCGCCCACTCTAACCTGGCGCGGGATGCTGCGGTCGGATGCGGTCAGGTGTCCAGCTGAACTCTAGGGCACCGGTAGTGTCATCTTCCGCCTGAGTTCGTAACTATGGATTGCGACTCATGATGCATACTGCAGGGATGGGAATCGCAGACATAGCAGTGGCCGGTGGGTTCCCTCCTGTCATCTGCCCATTTTTGGGGTGTGTCAATGGATGACGTTTCGTGATGAGCCTGACACCGGTACGCGTGGGAACTTGTTTGATATGCACTGTCTCTGTGAGGTGCCTTCTTCTCGATCGCGTTAGTATATGCTAGTTGAGGCGCTACATGACGTGGAGGTTGGCTAAGCATGAGGGCTCCTTCATGCTCCCCAGCCGTACTCTTCTCCTGACCTCCCGCGCGCCGGGCATGGCCTGTACTTGTCGTGCCCCATCTGCGCACTTGTCGTGCCCCATCTGTCACTTGCGGGAGCGTATTGGCAGTTATCGTGCCGTAAGGCGTGAGGATGGCGCGTGGCTTGGTCTCCAACGCCTTGCAATACACTTTGGGCACCGGGGCCATGTATCGCGCAAGTTCGTGAGATGTTGATAGTAGTAAGCGGTTGCAGCGCTTGCCCACGGCGCTATAAGCAAAGAGTAAGGAAACTGAGTACCGAAATTATCAGCATGATGGCAACTGTTTACTAGCGATGTACCTATTAGAAGGTAATTTCAGGTAGGGTAGGAGTCTGCCTGCATGCCTCTGTCGATCGAGGCCGTGTTGCTCGAGAGTAAGAAGACTATGAGAAAATGATGTAATCACCATTACCACTTCAAATGCATTCGGCGTATCCTTGGAAGCATTGGCTTAAGAGAGCATCGCCCCGTACAAAATGCCCGTGCAGTCCTGCAAAGGTCCCACATAAAAGTCAACACGCATTGAAAATGCTCCGATAAAATACATTTTTACTGTGTAATCAGTGGTGTTCGCAGCCTGCCTCATGATACACGTGGCAGCCATACCGACATCCCCGGCCTGGCCGCGCGACGTGTTGAAGCACAGTTGCTGATCGCATTGTGGAGTCTTGAATTGAGCAGCATCCTAGGTAAGAAACTTCTGCCATTATCGCGACGGGGGTGGTGGGCGCTGTGGACAGGGCGGTCACGTTACACCACGTGAGATCTTGGGCATCGCTCTTTGGCCCTTTCCGCTTGCTTTTGGGCGCTATTTGGCCATTGGTCCCAACGGCAGCGCCGGCGGGGCGCAAGGCCTCAGCGGCCTGCGGCTCCGTGTCAGTCATCTCTTTGTTCCCTTCACAAGCTGCGGGGGCTGCTGCTGGGCGCAGGGGCGGGTTGCTGCCGCGGCGGAACTTCCCAGCGACTTGGTCCGTCGTCGATATCGCAGGTCGACCGCTTCGAGCCGTCTACGGCCCGCAGCGCGCAGGTCATCTCATACCTCATCCGTACCGGCGTCACCCAGGTGAGAAGAACGACAGGCCAAAGAGGGAGCGGCCGTTGACGACTCCCCCGTTCGTGACGACTCCCCCGCGACCCCCAGTAGCGTACCACGTGGCCTCGCGCCCTCGCCCCTATTACGTTCTCGCAGGCGACGCAAGTCGTAGGCGGAGGGTCATTGTCGGCAAGCTTGCGGATCTTGTGGCCATGGGCCAGGGCCTGAGCCTGAGCCTGCTCCTCTCGGCACCAGTCGGGGGCCCCGCCTGGTCTGCGGCAGCTGCTGCGGAGCTGGCGGCTCTGTGGGGCTGCGGCCTGTCGGGATTCTTTGGCGGCGCTGTCGGGGCGGTAGCGCTCCACGAGTTGGCGCACGTCGCGGCGGCGTGGGGCCTCGGGCTGCTTCCGGGTGGGCAGCCCGCCCTGCAGGCGACCTCAGGTGGGTGCTTCCCGCGGTGAATCTGTTCCTGGTAACAAGTAGGGGAAAAGCTTCCTTGAAGCTTGGAAAAGGGCGGAGCCCCGTGAGACCGTACCGGGGATTTAGGTCATGAAGGGTGGAGCGTGTATGTGTACCGTAGCGGATGCATGGGCAGGGGCAACCGGTATAGACCCGCACCCGCACATACCCGCCCTACGGGTGTGTATGTCCGTAGAGGCTGCCTTCCCCGTTTCTGGTTCTCTTTTCACGGGGTAGGGGAGCGAGAAAGAGAGCCACAACCGTGTCAAAAAGGAGAAATCTGCAGAGAAATAGGGAGCCCGCCCGAACGCGTCAACGCGTCATGAACCCCAGTGCTTGTTCGCAAACGGGCACCAACGTTCGTTAGAGAAAGCCCGCTTGGCTTGTGCGGGTTTAGTCGGAACCGTGCCGGGTCCATGAGTTGACATGGTTGCGAGAATTGTGAGCGCCAGCAAGCAACTCAGAGACCGGGCGCATAGCAGCTGTATGTGCATATCTCACGGTATAATCGTGGCTTTTTCCCGGCGCAGTTGGTGTTGTTTGGGTGGGGCAGCTTTCCAATGCTGACCAGCCAAAGGACGCGTTGACCATCGCCAAATGCTAACCAACGGCTATGGAATTC
>LSYV01000002.1:151998-175600 GCA_001584585.1 Gonium pectorale
CCCCCGCCCCCCTTGCCCCGTGCCATCCCGCCGTGCTGTGCGGTTTGGCGACCCCGCCGGCCCCGCAGGCCACACTCGCTTCGCCACCTCCTCTCAGCCCTCCGAGGGCGAGTCCCACCCGCACCAGTGGTCGCCGCCCTTCGCCACGTCCGTGTGGCGCGCCAATGCCGCCACCGGCAAGCTCGAGCGGGGCGAGGAGAAGTTCGGCGTGTGGATCACACACAACGGTACGGCGTGGCCCAACATTCCGTACAGTGCTCACCGATGGCCTGCACTGGTATTGCTGGGTAGGGCTCCCCGGCTGCCGTAAGCAGCGGCATTGGGCCCTCTTGCCCTGCAAAGCACACTTAGCCGCCGAACGTGGCACGTTGAGCCATAGCAGAAGGCGCGGTCGTCCAACGCACGCTTCGGTCCTCCCCGCCCTGCGTAGTCTACCCGTATCGCTCCTGCCCCATGCCGCCGATGTAGCATGTCACCTGTGCGCTCGCCTACCTAACCAGTACCGTCCTCGTCATTTACACCACCTATGGGGCCTGGACAGGTGACTTTGACTTCTGGCGCCTCATGGGCCAGGACCGGACGCATGTTGAGGTGGCGGCCTTCCTGAACGCTGCCCTGGGCTGCCCCAGCCCCGCCAAGTGCGACAGCGTGCGCGTGGCGGGCATGATCGAGCTGCTGCGAACCCAGGTCCGTGGCATGATGCCGTACTTGCCGTGTGTGGCGCAGTGGCGCCGTACTTGGACCATTGGTGCTGCGACGACCGCGCACTCCGCGAGCGTTGCACGAGCACAGGGTCTGCACACGTGCCCAATGCACAGGACGGCTGCGCACAGTCGCTGAGCCAATATCGACGCGGCCATGCCTGCCCGTTTTCGCTACTCGGTTCTAAAACGGCTGTGCAGGGCATGTGGTTCGCCTCGTTGCGTCTGGCCTACTACGACACGGCTGCGGCGTGCAGCTTTGCGGACGTGGTGGCCTCCGCTGACCCAGCATACGCCAGCAAGAGCAAGGCTGGTGGGTGCTCCCGTGGGCAGGACTGCCGTTAGCCCCCTTGCGCCGCCTCCTTGCGCCGCCAGCCGGAGCCCGGTGTTACGTAGAAAATCGCCGCGAGTGGTTCAGAAACGGGTTCCGCTTCTTGTCACACGGCAACGCAACTACGGTACACCTGCTCACAAACAGGGCTTGCGGTGCGCTCACTCTGCAGGCGGCGGCGATGTGGAGGATTCCAAGAGGGGCACCCGCGTCGCCACGCGCGCTGAGCTGCAGGCGCTTGCTGCCGCGTTGGAAGCGGCTTTCGCTTCCCTGGCAGCTTCCATTGAACCAGACGACTTCGCTGACGTTCTGGCCATGACGATGGCCGCCGCCGCCTCAGTCTACCCTAATGCTGCCGACGATGCGGCAGCGGCCGACGGCGGCGCCGCCGCCGTCTTAGGCAACCTCAGCCACTATGCCGCCGTCGGCGCCGGCCGTCCCGTCGTCACTGCTTTGACAGGAGCGCTGCCCGCCGCCGGCAGCGGCGCGTCCGCCGCCGCGTCGGTCGCGCCAGGGCTGATGTCGGCCGGCGCCTCAGTGTACGGCAACGCCCTGTCGGGATCCGCAGTTCCGGAGTCAGATGCCTTGGAGTTCCTCCGGGAACGGAGGCCCAGCTTTGACGGCGGTGAGGCCGACGACGGCACCGGCCACGCGTGGGCGGCCCTCGCAGCGCAGGCATCGCGTGTCGTACAGCAGGCGGGCCTGGTCGCCGCCGAGGGCGCCGCCGCTGCCGCCGCAGACGGCCAGCCGTCCGTGGACTGCGCGCGGGGCTCGAACCAGAAGCCAGAGGCCCTACCGAAGCGCCATTCCATTGAGATGCGACCGTCACTGGAGATGCGACGCGGGTTGCTGACGGTGCGGAGTCGAGTCACGCCGGCATGGGCCTTCCACTCATCGGTTCACGGGGACCTGTCCGGCATGGGGAGCCGCGCTACGGCTCCTAGAGCCTCCCCGTTTGAGAAGCGCTCATGGCCCGATGGCGGTGGCCCCGACGCCAGCAGCACCACCAGCGCGTGCGGCAGCCTTGGCGGCGCACGCAGTGCCTGCACCGCGGGCGCGGCATCGCAAAATGAAACGCCCGCGCCGCTGCCCGCCGCGGGCGTCGCCGCCGCGACGGGGGCAATCGGAGGGACGGGGAGCGGGCACGTCAAGGCGCCGGTGCCAGCGCTGGTGAGCTGCGCAGTTGGCAGGTTGAACTGGATAGGACCTTTACATGCCATGCGTTGTACAGGAGAGCACGGATGCCTTGCATTATGAGCCATTTTAGCTTTAGATAGCAGTGGTCATACTGAGCTGTGCGTCGAATGCGTGCGCCCTCGCGTCTCGTGTCAACCCCCCGCAGAAGCAGACGCATCTGTCGATGGTACGGGAGGCCAGCGACGCCAGCACCGCGCTGTCGCCGGCGGGCTCGCCACACCAGCACCCCCTCCTGCTGTCGCCTTTCGCCTCCTTCGGCCCGGAGCGGGACGCCGCCACTCCAGAAAAGGCCAAGTCCCCCTTGAGCGGGGGCGCAATCTCGTCGCAAGGCCCCAAGGGCCAGGAGGAGCCAGTGGGCGTTGCGCCAGCTGCCGGGCAACCAGCCGCGGCTGCCAAGTACCCGGACGCCGCGGAGATCCCCGGTAGGCGGGGCGTCGTGCGACTTGCGGGAGGGAGGAAGAGAGGCTGGCTGCCACCCGGTGGTGGACAGCGACTACGCGGCGATGCGCGCAATCGGAGGGTCGGGGAGCGGCGGCGGTCGGTGTCTCGAGGGGGCTGCCTGCATTGGACTTCCGCCCCCGGGACAGGGGCACGCGCGGACGGTACGTGCGGAACCCCGCGGCGACTGGTCCCTGCCGACGGCCTCCCTGTGCAGCAGGAGGTAGCGACTGGCAATGACATGGCCACGCGCTTCGCATCACCTTGCCTGCCCTTGCCCAAACTGTCATGTGCAGTGTCTTACGGGCTGGAGGCGCTGCGGATGTCGTGTGCGCTGGGCTGGGGTCGCGACGGAGGCCGTGACGCTGTGGTGTCTGCGCTGGTGGAGGCGGCAAGGCGGCATCTCGAGGTAGGGTCGAGGTAGGGTAGGGGCGCCACGCCTGCCCGCCTGCGTGCCATGCCCTGCCGGTCCTCCACGCCATCCTAACTGAAGCCGCGGCCTTGGACCACCCGCCCCCCCGTCCGCGGTCGACGCTCGGAGGCACAGGCAGTTCCATACGAAGCGTCTTTGCGCAGACGTGGGCAGAGTGTGGTGCAGTAACCCTCCCCTGGCTTCACTCAGAGACGCGCGGTTGCGCTCCCGTGTTTCCCGCCGGTGGGGGCAGGCGACGCCCGGCTGGGCCGCATGGCGCGCCACCGTGCCCTCCCCGGAGCGCCTCATCAGTACGGCGCTGTCGTACTTTGTGGCCAACGACCTGTACACCGCGTCGTGCCGCTTCATCAAGCACGCCAAGGGTTCCTTTGGCCTGGCCATCCTCAGCTCCCTGGAGCCGGACCGGTGCGTGATACCTGAATAAATAGCATCGTGCCGAAGCGCCGCGCGGACGATTTAGGGCAGCTTTAGGGCGCGCCCGAACTTGTACGATATACGCACACATACACAGATCCCTGTTGTTTTGTCGCTTGTAGACTGTTTTGTCGCTTAGGGCAAAAGCCCGAACAGACTGCGGCGCACGCCGGAACAGACGTTCCTGCATGATGCGTTGTTGCAGTGGAGGCCTTCGGCGAATGGAACTGTTTGTGGCATACCGTTATGCATACGTAGACGTAGCACAGATCTCTTGAGCCGGCCTTGCGCGCAGCCGGCGGTCGGGCCCCTCTGCACAGCGCCAGCCTGAGTGCGTGCTGCGCGAGTGCCGTACATGGTCGACGGGCGGCCGGGCCCGCGCCCGCTGTGACACAGCGCAGCACGCAGGTCGCGGCAACTGGCCTTTCTGCAGCGCACAACCGCCTGCTTATGCAAGCTGTTTTTGTCCGCCCCACGATGCAGCTCTTCCGCCAACCCCACGCCCCGTTGTCTGGCCCCCAGGCTGTGCATGGGCGCCTGGGGCCAGCCCATGGCCATGAGCTTCAGCCAGGCGCACCACGCAGTGCTGTACGGCTCGGAAACCAACTGCGCGATGATACCCATTGCCACGCGCCCCGGGACGCGCGGGCCGCAGCCATCGGCGCCACCGCAAGCGCAACAGCCGCCGCCGCAGCAGCAGCGACCGAGCGGCCCATATACTGCCGCCGCGCGGGCGCCGCCGGGGCAGCAGCCGGCGCTAGTCGGTCGCGGTAGCGTAGGTGGCGGCGGCAAGCGGGAGCCGCTGCCGGACGATGGGCTGATCACTCACCCAACCAACAGCGTCGTGCAGGTGTGCGCAGGCATGACTGAGTTGAGATGTGGTAATGACTGGGCAGTTACGACTCGGACTACTGCTTCCGCATACCCTCCTGCAACAGCCTGTGATTGAGCCGCTGCCTCATGGTACTTTATTACCGCTTCGTCTGTTGGCAGGTCAAGTTTCAAGGCATCCTTTACTGGCCCTGCCGGTGTGCTGTTTTCACGGCTGATCGCGGCCGGGGTCCCTGTTCCCCACGTCCCAACTCACTGATACCCACCCGCCGCACCGTCCCGTCCGTCGTCCACCGTTCATGTCGCCAACCGGGCCCGCCTTGGGTGCCGTGTGCTGTGCCCTGCGCCCCTGCCCAACAGCTCCACCACGTGTGGGAACGCCAGACGGACACCATTACGTTTAACGGAGCCACCGTGGAGGTCATCCGGGACACCTCCCGCTACAGCGGCGGCGGCGGCGGCTCGCAGTACGGCGGCGGCTTCAGCGGGCACGGCACCAGCCAGTACGGCACCAGTCAGTACGGCACTAGCCACTTCGGCGCTACCGGCGCCGGTGCCGGCGCGGTCCAGGGCCCCAGCGTGTACAGCGCCCACGTGGGCGAGACTGAGTTGGTGGCGGCGGGGTCGGCGGAGGCGGGAGCTGGCGCAGGCGCGGCGGTTGGAGCGGACAGCCCGCAGCAGCAGTGGCAGCAGAGCATGCCGCGGACGCCGCGGCCGGTCTCCCGTCTGGGCCTGACCAGCGCTCGGCCCGTCGCTGAGGCCTGGTGGGTGGTGGTGGGTGTGACGCTTCTGCTCTGGCGTGTCGTAAGGGTCCACGTTGCTGCTATCCAAAACTCCAAACACATATTTAATTATTTGCACTTTGGTACTTTTGCGTACTGTTCCGCACATCTACCGATTGACCGAAAACGATTGACCGGTTGTCCTCGTCGCAGGGAGCAGCGGGGCGATGAGGATGAGGAGGCGGGCGAGGCGGACGACCAGTACCCGGTGGACGGGGCCGCTGGTTGGCAGGGCGAGGGGGAGGAGGCCGAGCTGCTGGCTGAGAATGGCTGGAGCCCCGCCTTTGCGACACATCGCATCGACATTGACGAGGGCAGCGGCGAGATGATGCAGTTGGTGCTAACCGATCCCAACGACCCTGGTGGGTTGAATGGTTTGCTGTTGTGGTTGGTTGTGGTTGGTTGTGGCCGGTGAATCGCCGTTCGTTCGGTACCCATGGGGGCCTGGGACACACTGCACATGGGGGCTGGGTGGGCCGGGAGCCGGGAGACATGCACCTGCCAACATGCGATGCACGTCGACCATACTAGGCGCATCCCAACACGGCATTGCATAGGGTCACCCCAGAGAGAATTCTGGGCTACGGTGGTGGTCGCCGCCGAACTAACATGCCGGGACATCATCCCTTCGACTACCTCTGGAGCTGGCTTCTACAACGACACCATCACTTTCGCGCTTACGCTCGTCGTATGCGTCGTTCCGTTTCAACACTGCACTTTGCACTGCACCGGAAGCTACAAGAGCGTAGCGGCAGGCAGACCACGACCGGCCCCTCGCTTCCGCCCCCCCTAACCCCACACAACCGACCGCAACCCACCCCGCCCCCATGCCTCTGGCCTGTAAGACGGGAATGCCTTCCAATCCTCTTGCCCCCTGCAGCCTCTGCGGCTGACAACGCCGACGGCTGGGCCATGTTCCGAGTGGACCCCTTTGTGCGGCTGCGCGTGTTCCAGCTCCGCAGCGGGCGCGAGGTGGACAGCCGGGAGGACTTTGAGGGCCAGGGTGAGACGATAACGGCCCGCATCGCAGCTAATCGCGTGTTAGGCTGGTCCCGACGGCAGGGGCGGCCCACCGGGAGGTCCAACTAACGCTCGTCCGGTTGCAAGCGACTTGCACGGGATACCCGCAGCCGGCTGCTGTGTGTGGGGCCCCCGCTGTGCGCTCCTCGCGCCCCGCGTGGCTGCCGAGCGCGTGCGTCGCTGCGCTTCCTGCACACACCACCGCAACCGGCCCCTCGCCCCAAACTTCCGACCTCCGTCCCCATGTCCTCGCCTCCCGACTCCCCGACCCCGATCCCGACCCCAACCCCGACCCTGCAGAGCGCATCGTGCAGCTGGTGGGCAACCCCTACGTGGCCTTCTCGCCCAACCTCGACCTCACGCCCGGCAGGGACTACGTGGCAGACGACCTGGCGGATGTGCCCCGGGTGTTGGCCAGGATACGCGACTCGTGGTGGGTCGATGGGCGACTGGGCACAGCGGCGCCATCAGGGGCGGGAGGTGGTAGCTGCAAGGGCAGGAGGCGTCGTAAGGACCAACTTACGTCAACTCAGCATATCCACACTTGCCCGCGCAGGACCGACCCCCTGTCGCTCAACCGCCAGACGGGCGAGGACTTTTTCGCCATGCTGGACAAGCTGGTGCAGGTGCGGACGTGCACAAGACTTTGCCGTACGTACGGCAGGCACGTGTGCTACATGCGTGACCTGTGCGAACTGAGGGCTCAGGGAAGCGTCGAGGTGTCTGTTGAGGATGTGCTGTGCCGGTCAGACAGTTTAACGGCCAGCGGAAGCGCTTAGACAGGGTGCCGCTGCAGATTGCGGCTGGGAAGCCCAGGCCAGGGGCGATATGCCACATGCACGGTAGCAGGGCAGGCAGCTACCCAAATAACAATCCTGTAACAACCCTTGCACACTCTGCACCCCAGACCAAACATGGTCCTTGCAGGGAGTTGCGGTGGGTAGCTGCCTGCCCTGCTACCGTGTTTGGTCGGGGGTGCAGCGTGTGCAAGGGTTGTTACCCAGTGCGCGTATCCCCAACCGCAAGCGCAACGCATGCCGGCTGGCGCATCCCGCCCGTTCCCGTGACTCACATGGACCCATCCGAACCGGACCCATGCCGTCTCCTGGCCACGCCCGCTTGCCGCCCTGTAACTGTGTGTCTCGCGCACCGCCTTGCCCCTCTCCGACCGCCGTCCCCCATCCACTTCCCAGTTCGCGCTGTCGACCCCCGCGGCCGCGGAGCGCCCCGGCATCGACCTGCTGGTAACCGGTGTTGAGTCGTCTCTGTGGCTGGCGGAGCAGTGGGCGGGCGACCTCAAGCTGGTCTTCCCGCAGCTGCACGTGCAGGCCGTCAGCGCAAACAAGGCGAGTACGGGGGCAGTACGGCGGCAGTCCCCCGTCGCCCGGCAGCGGCCGTACTGCTCTGCTTGTGGACGGGCTGGTGGGCTGGGGGAGCGGGCCGAGTAGGTATCTGATGGTAGATCCGACGCTTTCTGTGCCAAACCCCGAGCGAGCCCCAACCCTGGGGTTGAATCCGGCGCAACCCCCAAGCCCAACTCCGAGCCGCAACCTGTCCCACCCCGGGCGCGGCCCCAAGCCCCAAGCCCCAAGCCCACGCTGTCATGCCGCGCAGGTCATCTCGGTGCTCGGCAACGCGCGTGGCCGCATCCCGCCCACAGGCTCCACCTTCTGCCGCTCCTCCGCGTCCTTCCTGGCGGACCAGCACACGCTGTGCCTGGCGGTCAGCCAGAGTGGGCAGACCTTCCCAACTATCCACGCGGCGCGGTGAGGGCCCACGACGCGCTGTGCACATGGGCTGCCGGCTGGGGGCCCGCTTTGCTTACTTGCTTACGTGGCTTGCAATTATTCTGGGCATGCCGCTTGCAGCCCCAGAACACTGTACGACGTGCACAAGCGCCGCGCAGCCCCTCTTGCGCCCAGCGCCACCACCATCACCTTCCATCATAGTGGTGTTACTCTGCTGGCTCCCGACACCCCCGTCAGTCCCACGGCCATGGTGTTCTCCTCTCGTACCTACTGTGTCTTCACCCGTTATGCACATGAGAATGCTGCTAGACGCCAGTCCATTCTAACCACGCCTAATATTCCACTCCCTCGGTTCTGTCACAGCATCCTCAACCAGCTTCTGCCCGGTCGTGTGTTCACGCTGTGCGGCTCGGTGGACACAAAGATGGCTCTGGCCCTGGGGCAGCGCGTGGCGCTCCGGAGCCCCTTTGGACGGCGCGTCTTTAACAGCTGCGCAGGCGGGCGCTGCGCCGAGCCGCCCTCCGTGGTTTGCGTGGCGCTGCACCAGTCCCTCTCCGAGCTGCTCAGCTTCCTAGTGGTGGGCTGAGTCAGCGAGGGTCTGACTTGGTTGTGGGCTGGTGGCTTTAGGGCGAGGACGTGCATGTCGTGCAAGAGCCGAAGCATGTGGAGGGGGCTGCTGAGCGCCCCGGCTGTGCGGTTGCTTTGGAAGCAGGACGGCTCGGGGCAAGCAAAGTCCGATTCCCAAAGGACGAGGCTAACTATGAGCACCCCATCGGCCGCACGCCCAGGTCCGCATGCGCCAGTCGAGCGTGTACGCGTCGGGTCGGCCGCTGGGCATGATCCTGAGCAAGGACGACATGGTGGACATGAGGTGCGGGGCCGGGGCCGGGGCTGCGGCTCGAGGGGGGCCTGAATACCCGTGTACGGAGGGCACGGGCTGCGTGACTTCACAGGGCTAATGCATGCGCTGTGTAGCCGCTCCCGTTGCCGTGCTCTCAGCTCGTAGCCCCCGTGGCTACCGGTGCTTGCATCGTCGCAGGTCCGTCCCCAATCCCTATCACATATCATATGGTCACGCACGTATACCGCGCTGCGACGCGGCCGACGGAGATGCCCGCAGGTCCGTACGCGACCGCTTCATCGACGAGACGTGCGTGCAGCTGACGGGGCACGACGCGGCGGGGCAGCGCGCCGAGAGCCTGCACCACCTGGCCCTCGTGGGGCAGGGCAGGAAGTGAGGCGCGGCGCGGAGGGGGAGGGGCCAGGGCCACAGGCGCACAGGGGAACGGGCGTTGGGAGCCTGGCAGGGGTAACGTTACTGGGGAGGTACAACAGCGAGGGACACAGGGGCACACGTCAGCCGAAATTGGGGCCAGGCACCACCCGGGTTATCGTGTGCCCACACCCGACACGGTACAGCATGCCCCGCAGGACCCCTCCCGCCACCCTTCCATCCACTCTTGGCACCCTGGTGACGCTTTGTTACCAAGGTGCCCCGGTCAGGGCCTGCGGCACGTCCAGCAGCTGCAGTGCGGTTTCCCAGGGAGCCCTCCGTACCCAAAGTAACTCAACCCTGCCCCCCGCGTCCTTGCGTCCCCAGGTGGGCCCTGCACGTCATCGAGACGCCCACCGCCTGGGTGCTCAGCCTGATTCACATCCTGGCGACCGTCGTCTCTGGTTGGCCTGTGGTGTTTGCTGTGGTGCACGGCATCTGCCTGGGAGCGGGCGCTAGCGAGGCGGTCGATACAGCGCTGTCAAAGTGAGGGCAGAGGGGAGGGGCCCGTGCCTTCTGGGGGATGTGCCTACTCGGGCCCTGCTGCGCCAGCTCTGCCAAAGGCAACGTCGCCATCGGTTCGGCAAACGTTCTGTCTTCCAAGTCCGCACCTCACTACACCTCTCTGGGTCGAGGGCTCTGGGGCTCCAGAAGCTCTTTCGACCGTGCCATGTACCGCCTCCATCTACAGCTCCCACCACTCTACCTACGTCCTGCCGGCCCCACTGCCCCTTAATATGTAGGATTGCCCTGGCCGTGGACTCGGTCATCTACATGTTCCTGCCCATTATCTACGCGGTCATCCTACGCGTCATCCAGGTGCGCGACGGCGAGGTGCCCGGGTTCGGACGCCCCCTGCATTACCGTATGTGTGTGCTGAAATGGAATGACGCATTACCGTATGTGTGTGCGTGTGTGAATGTGTGAACACGCACCCTGCACGGGTAGTGCACACGCAGTCCCGGAAGCGCAAGGTGACCAGGGAGTGATTGTGCCGCTTGGAGGGATGGGCAGGCCGCTTCATCCAGTGATCGGACTTGAACGGGCTTTGCCCGCTTGCCCCGACCGCAGGGCCGCCCGATCTGGCACCGGATGGGCAAGCGCACCATTGTGGTGGCCGACGTTCCGTATGTGCACCAGATCATCGAGACCTTTGTGTCCAAGATGTACGCCCTAGCGTACGGCATCGCATCCGTCGGTGAGATCTGATACTGATATCACGGCGGGCGGGCACTCTGCTGCTTGGCCGTCGTCGCCCGTCCCGCCGGTCCCGTCCTCCCACCAGTCCCTTTGGTCCTCCGCTCCTGCGCCAGCTTTTTACACCGGCGATGACTAACCGCCAACTGCTAACCGTCCCCAACTGCAGAGGTCCACGGCGCTAATCCGGTGGACCACTTCGTGCACCGCTTCACACACCGGGTGGTGCGCGGCCTGCTGATCGCTCTGGGCCGCCCCGACGGCCGCCTGTACAGCCAGACCAAGAGCGAGAGCTGGGTGCTGCTGGGGCTGCTGCAGGCCAAGGTCTGTGCGTGCATATATCGGTTTGCTGTTGTGCATTGTACTAGTTGGTTTGCGTGCCGCTTTTATCGGCAGCTAACCTCGAGATCTCTGGCCGCGGTGATTGTTCACCCGTTCTGGTCTTCGTGACGGCCTTTGCAGCCCATCTCCTTTTCCTCCTCCTTGTCCTTTGTGTTTGCCTTTTTCTGCGCCTCGGTCCTCCATCCCCAATCTGCATCATCTTCCAGGTGATCACGAGTTGGGGCCACCAGCCCGAAGTGGTGTCCATTGGCCACAACCCCTACCACCCCTCCGTCGTGGACGTTCACCTGCAGGTAGGGTTCCGCCACTTCGGCCGGTGCAGTGCTTGAGTGCGGCGGCTTGGAGCGTATACCGGTTCATCGCATGCCCTTCCCGCTCCTAAACTCCTTGCCTGCACACCTGGGATGCCTCTCCCCCGCTCAACCGCTCTCTTCTTCCCTAGCCGGTTCCCGCAACGTGCGGGCCCCTCTCTCGCCATGCCCACACACCCTCGGTCCCCTCGTTTCCCATTCCGTATTACCCCTCGGTCCGCCCGCAGCTGCCGACCAACAGGCCGCGACTGCTGGTGGAGGCGCTGGAGCACACGACGGGACCCGTGGACCCCAACCAGCTATGGGCCAGCCGCCGGTGAGGATGCAGCCCGGCTGCCGGGTCGGTGTGGCACGAAAGGCCACGGAGGCAGCCACGCAGGCTGTAGCTCCTGTCCCGCACTGCAGGGCGACGTACTTCCTGAGATGGGATTATATGCGTGTGCGGTGTCGCTGGGTCCCTAGCTCGCTAAGGACCCGGTCTGGCCGGCCCTAGCTTCCCGCCTGCCGACCTCTCCGCCTCACTCTAACGTGCAGACACATGGTTACCGGCAAGTTCCCCATGCACGACCGCGCGCGGGAGCTGCTGCAGGAGGTCGAGGACAACGCCGGCGGCATGGCGCCGCCGGCGCGGAAGGCCGCCATGGCGCGAGCCAGCATCAGCGCCGCCCGGACGGCAGCAGGCTCCGGTGGCGACGCCGACCGCAGCAACGGCCAGCGCGGACCGCGTATCCCTGTCGTCACGATTCAGATGGAACCCGAGGAGGGCGGCGCGGCCGGTGTCGGGAGCGGCGCAAAGCCGGGAAAGGGAGCTGCGGTCAAGGCGGCGGCGGCGGCGGTGGAGGTCAAGGCGGCGGGCAAGGGTCGGCCGCTGGTGGGCCGCGCGCCGTCGGTTGCCAGGTTGCTATGCAACGCCTACATGCAGCTGAGCGGCGACGACGTGCTAAACCGGTGCGGTGTGGAGGTGTGCTCTGTTGTAGGTAGCACCGATATTTGTGTGAGTGCACGACGTACAAGTACGGCACATGCCTCATGCAAAGGGATGTATCATGTCAGTGGAGGGCGCTTATCGCCTTAGTGCGTCGCAGCCAGAACGGCCCTGTGAATCGGGCGTCCTCCCTCGTCCTCTTCACTCGCGCCGGGCCTCGTCCGTCAGGGACGCCGACGAGCTTCGGCCGCTGCTTGGCTCCGAGACCAAGCACCTGGTGGGCGGCCACCTGCTGTACGGCATCTTCAAGAAGGCAGAGCTGCGCAATATGTGGGATAAGGTATAGCTCGGGATCAACCATACGTTCAAGGGCACTGTCCATGGCTCATCGCCATCCTGGCTGTTAACAACCTCTAAGCCCTTGCCATATCATCCGTGCTGGCTTTCCGGCACTTTGTCGCACTGCATCGGCGACCTTCTTGCCCTTGCCGGCATTCTGCGCCGTAATCTCATGCACCGTTCTGAACCCGCTGTTCCGCTCGCCTGCCCGCTGCCGCATCCTGCCACGCCCACCGCTGGTCGCAGCTGCGCGTCGTCCGGCAGCTGGCGACCCGGCTGGCCACCAAGCAGCAGGTCAGCGAGTCGGTGGCCCGCGAGGCGGTGGCGGCGGTGGGCTCCACGCTGGAGGACGTGCTGCACAAGCAGACGGTCATGGAGCAGCTGATTGAGAGCAGGTGGGTGGGCGGAAAGCGGGGATTGAGCAGGCGTGCTGACGGGCGGGGGTGGGCGCGGGCGGGCGCGGGTGAAGGCGGGCAACGGCATGGTCGGTGAACGGTGGAAAAGATGGGTGCAGGCTGCGGAAAATTTCACAGCCCGAGGGTGGTGCGCCTCGCATGCGGCGGGCGGCGTGAGGTGGGTGCCGGGTGGTAGGCTGGGGCGCTGGCAACCCCTGCCCAGAAAGCTTACACGGAAGCTGACCTGGCCCGGTCCGAACTTGCTGTCCGCAGATATCTGTCGATGGAGCGCATGCTGGCCTTCATGGTCATGTTCCACGCCATGGCCCGCCGGTGAGTGGGTGCGGGGGCGCGCTCCGTCTCCGGGAGGAGTCGGTGCGGAGGCGTGTCGTGTGGTGCCTCCAGGTAGGGCGCTCAATCGATGCGGCATCTGGGGAGGCAGGACGATAACGATGCAGCCCACGCAGCTGCACCGTACAGCCCACGGCACAGCCCACTGTACGGTCTCGTACACGGTAAATATGGGTAAAGCGGTTGGCCATGCACTGCTTTAAGCCCGCCTGCCCGGCTGCCCCTGGCTGCTCGTTGCGTTGTTGCTTTCCCGCGCGTGTGGCGCTCCGCTGCTTCTGCCGCCTTCTTACGCCGCCACGCGCCTTCCCGCCCTGCAGCACCGCCGACTGGTGGCCGCTCACCTTCGACATCGCCCGCAGCCAGTCGGGCCTCCGGGTCGCAACCACGGCGGCGCCCGTGACGGCCTCGGAGCTGGAGCAGAGCCTGGCTGAGACGCTGGCCGGAGACGTCGTGGAGGAGGAGGTGCAGCGCGGCGAGCGAGCAAGGAGGGTGCGTAACGGGGTTACGGACTGGCTGGGGCGCGACCGCACGGTTTGTGGGCTCGTGTTGTGGTACGGGCGGGCGGGCGGTGCATGTCCCGGGCAGGCGCCTGTCAGGACCTTGGTCGTGTGCATGGTGCAAGATAGACCCGTTGGGGAAGCGTGCCGCTTCCCTGTCAGCTGTGTGTATGTGTGTCGTCCCTCGCTTGCACCGGTCCCAGTTCTCCACAGCCGGCTCACCGTCTGCCGCACCGCCGTCGGCCGTTGCCCTGCTTGGCCCCTGCGTGGCGCCCGCAGGACCGCCAGCGGCAGATCCTGCAATCCTACCTTCGGAAGCGGTCCACTGGATCGCAGCAGCAGCAGCAACAACAACATTAGGAGCGGAGGGAGCAGCAGTTGCCATTGTCTGAATGAGACGCGTAACGGGCACGCACCCAGCTGACGCAGGAGTCGAGAGGTTTGCGGTCGCGGAAACAGCGAGGCATGACGTCGACTGTAGCCGAGCAGTCCGGCCGTCTCGCAGGCCACGCTGCCGCTCCAGAAGCAGCTGTCGTCACGAGTGAGCCATCCGCAAAGGGCGGCACAGAGGGCCGCGCACAGGGGGACAAGTTTATGGAGGGAAAGGCACTGCAGGGATGCCAATGGAGCAACGAGGGCAGGCCCGTAGGCGTGGATGCATGGCTGCGGGCCGTTGACGCATTATGCATGGTGGCATGGCTTGATCGTGGAGTATCGTGCGCACGAGCATGGGAGCACGGCGTGGTGGGGCCAGAGGTCCAGTACTGGCGGCATGTGCGATGAGGGGAGATACGCTGGTTGCTTGGTGAGGAGTCGCTTATGGCGGAACGAAGAATCCCGGTAAAGTTAGTTCGTGACAGGATGCAAGGGACGGCTACTGCAATACACGCAAAAGTGGACGGTGAGGGAGGATTAATCGCACACTATTATATTCGTACATCTGCACATGCTGTACGATGCGCCTGTTCTTTGGTAAACGTCCCCGGCAATCGTAAATAGCGCATGATGGCCGGTGCCCATGACAATTTTATCCTCTTTGTTACACGGACCCTTCATGCACTTTGCTTGATCACAATGATGGTCGGGCTGCTGCAGCCAGTTTGAAGATTATGCATTAGTACGGGAAGTAGTCTTGGCTTGAGTTCCGTTGTGGTTAAGGGTGGCGATAGGCCGCTGACAGGCCATTCCTTTGTGAGCGGCGAAATGTCGTTACACGGTGTGTTTTGCGGCGTGCTTTGTACCTGCACTTGGCAGAGCGCCGGGCCGCTCCTGACTGTCGGGAATGCTGTCCGCAGGGTCCTGATTCTCTTAGTTTCAACGCTGTCGCATGAATGGGTTGGCTTGAAGCATTTGGCTGGCTCTGAACCCGTGAATGACATGCAGCCATCCCACGCCATACCTGGAACAGCCTGGTCTCCAACCTGTCCGGCCATCCGCTTGCAGCCGTTGCCACACGCAGCCGCTTCGCAATACGTGAGGTGCTGTCACGGGCGTTCGTGCAAGCTGTGAGGGTCGTGCGGGATTTAAACCGCTCGGGGTGCTGACATGTGCGAACCCGGCTCCCTGCCCTTCCGCTGTTCGCTAGCGGTAGGTCTTATAATCACCGGTATCAGTTGCGCCGGTGCAGGGAGCAATACAGACAGGACTGCTGGCAGAGGCGCGGACGCATGGCGCGGACGGGGCAGGTGCGGACGGCGAGGTTCGTAATGATGTTACAAATGCACACTGTTGCATGTGTGACCTTTTCCTTCCCAGATTAAAGATATTACGCGCCCTCGCAGTGTTATATGCGCTCCTACCAAATTGTGACCGTTGTATAGGCGACCGACCCGCGGGTCGCAGCACATCCACACCACAGCAAACCTACCACCCAACACCACCCCAACACCCTGCCAAAGCAAATGCGCTCGCCCCATTTGGTGAATGCACGGGCACCTCTTCACCATACCCTTTATTATGTTCCCCTCAACACTCGCCTCTACCACTCCCCACTTACTACAAAAACACACCCATACCAAAATCATTATTGTATTCGAAATGGTAGAAGTAACTACATATACAAACGGTAAGCAACTGCATGCGTGCAATTGCTTCGGCGGCCTACCCGAAGGTAGTCGTTTGGAGAAGGGCGGAAGAAGAGACAGGGGGCCAAAGAATAAGGCTATGCGCCGCGTAATAGAGACCGGCACATTGGTGTTGGACAAAAGGCCACGCAACCCGGTTCGATGGCAAGTTGGGCCACAGGGGAGTTGTGGCGCATCTTCTCAACCTGCCCTCCATCCGCGCACGCGCGCGGCAGAGCGTGCTGCCCACCCTGCGCCTCGACGGTTTCTTCTTGCCCGCTTTCCGACGCAACCACATCCGTGAGGGTCCGGGCGGGCCCAGCCACGATATTGGGCTAGTCGACCGCCCTTTCCCACCGCCCGCTAGCCACCGGGCGCTCGACCGGCAGCGCGACGGACAGCCACGCCGACCAAATTAGTAGAAGGGATTGCAGCAAATCTCTTGCAAAAGGAGCAAACGGGAGGCACGCAAAGCAGCCGCATCCGACACGCGCCGCAACCATGCCCTTCCCAAACAATACCTGCCTTCCTGGGGAAAGCGCGTCTCAAGCAAATCCAGCAAGCGGAATCGTGTGGCACGCAACGTCCTCGCATACAACAGTCAGGCTAGTGCCAGTTCGGCAGAATCCCCAATCTGGATTCGTGAACAGCACTCCACCTGGTTTCGTTCCATCTCCATAGCCAACTATGCAAATATTGCGACAGCTACCAACCACGCACACGACGCTCTCCCACTCGGCCCTCTACCCAGCAAAGGCACGACACGACGCATCGAGCAACGTAAACAGTTCGCCGCCTGGCTCCTCCGCCCCAGCACAAGCTAGGCGGGCGATTGGCGGGCCTTACTAAGGGGGGTGGGGTGCGGGGGCACAGGCCCAGACGAGATACGCAAACGGGAAAGCACGACACACATCTTCGGGCAAGGCTTCGGGCAAATGCGATCACGGGGCTTTGTGATCACTGGTGTGTCCGTCTCTGCAGGGGGGTTCCAAAAGAAACGCAATCTCCCGGTAGTCAAATAAATACTACACTACACAACAACTGAAACGAAACGGCGCTTGGAGCCGAGCACGCCTGCAACCGCGGCCGCCCGTCCAAGCCTCGTAGGGGGTTTGGGCGTTGTCAGCTTCTTCACATAAGAGGCATTGCAATTGATTTCAAGCAAAGCAAATGATCGACCAAGGAACCAAGAGTGCAAAACTTCAGCCGTTGCCGACCGCCGTCGTCAGGTCATTCTGCTGCATCCCTCGCCGCCGCCGAGTGGGGCGAGGAGCTGAATCATTTGCGCAAAATCTCCAGGGACCTGTGCCGTCCCCACACACTGCACTGTGCGGGAAGCATGCGCAGCGCGCGGCGCCACGCATCGGTTCCCAACTTCGAGCCGGTGGTCATGCACGGACACGCGACCGCCCCGGGTGTGTTGCTTCGTGTAGGTAGATAAGGAAACTTCTGTCCAGTTCCCCCGACCCGCCGCATGAACGTGGTGCCATGCGGCGGGACGGGGGCAGAAGAGCAAGCGATGCTTCCGCCGTCGCCTGCATCAAATGCCTCGCCCCAAGGTAGGGAAGACAACACAATAGCAAAGCAGTCCCAGTTCTTCTGGCAGTGCCTTATTAGTCTCGCTGGGGCGGCCTGGGTGCCGGCATGCCGACGCCGGCGCCCCCGCTACGCGGCCGCCGCGACTCCTGCGAGCTTACCCTCCGTATGAGGTTAGCGCCACTCAGCGCCGCCCGGGGACGGCATCAGCGATAGGCCGGGCTGCCGCGGCGCCGGGCCAAGCTGCAGGGACTGCAGAAGCTGCAGCGCCTGCTGCGTGTCGTTCAGCGGTAGGCCGGCGCCGTTCTGAGCGCCGCCCGCGCGGCCGGGGCCAGCGCCAATGCCAGCGCCTGGCGCACCGCCCGCGCGCCCGTTAACGCCGCCGTAGGGCTGAAGACCAGCGGCAGCCGCGGCTGCAGCGTTCAACTGCGCGGCGATAGCGTTCTGGAGAGACATCTGCTGGAGCTCCGCCGTGACCAGGTCAGCCAAGCTGATGCCGGTGCCGCCGCCGTTAACGAGGTTGTTGCCACTGTTGACGACTCCCAGGTTGCCCACGCCGGCCGCCGACACCAGGGCGTTCGCTGTCGATGGCATCACATCGCAAGGCGTTTAGTAAATATTCCCAACACAGGAAGCGCCATTCCCCAAAGGAGCCACATGACATGCAGGATTATCAGGATTGCCGACGAGGGCCGCCGCTAAGCAACACGTCCGCCCTTACCTTGTAGGAGAAACTGCAGGTCCAGTTGACTGCCATTCGCCGCCGCCGCCAGACTGAGCAGCGGCAGTGCCGCCGCCGCCGCCACCGCTGCCTGCTGTGCCTGTGCCTGCTGCTGTGCCGCCGCGGCGGCCGCGGCCTGCTGCGCCGCCTGTGCCTGTGCCTGCGCGTGCGCATGCTGCTGCGCAATCAGCGAGGGCTGGAGCAGCCCCAGCGCGCGGCTGAGCTCATTCAGCTCAGAGGACGACCAGTTGCGCACAATCCACGGCATGGACTGCACGATGCGCGCGAGCTTCGCCAGGAAGGGCTGCGGCTCGCAAATCTCCAGGTGCGCAGCGCGTAGCAGCGTGCACAGCTCCTGCGGCTTGAATGACGGCGGCCCGTCACGACGGTCCAGTCGAAGCGCGGCGACGCTGAAGACCCAGTGCAGCAGCTCGCGGTCCAGCAGGCCGGCCTTCTCGTAAGCGTACACCACGTTGGAGAGCGCCTGCTCGTTGAAGCCGCCCGGCATGTGGTACACCCAGGCCTGCTGCGTCTGCAGAGCGGCGAAAGTGGCGCGCAGCCTGAGGGGCGGGGCGATGGGGAAGCGGTGGGGAGAGGAGAAAGGGCAAAGTAAGGGACCAAGTAAGCAGACTTTGCAGAAAGGGCAACATGTTTCTTTGCGACCTGTACCGGCGGTCTTCATGCTGCTTCGGAGAAGCACAAACACGCGCACCTGAGGATTGCCTCCTTGCGAGACGCGACGAAGAGCTGCATAATCACTGGGTGCTGGCCGCACTCGTCGCCCAGGATGGTGGCGAAAGACCACACAATGTTCACCAGAGCCTGCACGGCCAAGACGATGCAGGTTAGTGGATGTTGGGACTGGCGATGTCGCTCAGACCATGCTCTGGGCGGCGCACAGTGCCCGAGTCGCCGTGGCGGGGATCACGGGGGTGAGGCCGTCCATCCTGGGGTCCCTACGCCCTTTCCCTGTCGTGAACGATACCCCTACCTGGCATGAGAACTTGTGCTCGACGTTGTTGAGGAAGGCCGACAGGTGTGCCATGTCCAGGCGAGTGTAGAGCGCGCGCAGCATGCTGTTCGCCGAGACGGCGATGGCCACCAGGAAGGCGCTCACGGCGCCGGCGGGGCCGCACTGAACGTCGAAGTTCGCCACCTTGCTGCGAGCGTGCGCCACCGCCCAGATGCTGTTGGAGAGGGCCTGGGGTAAACAGCAGCAGCGGGGGCTTTGGTCAGAAGGGAGCAAGATATGGTTCAAGGAGTGACCGGCCGAGAAACACGAGAGAGGACATGTGTAATGCAGAAGGCGTTCGGCTTGAAACAGTAGTACGGCGTGCTGTACGACGATGCGATCTCGCGAGGAGCCGCCCGGTCACCAAAGTCCCCCACCTGCGCGTCGAAGAGGCTGCCGGTCTGGTCGCGGGAGAGCATCTCTGTCATGCGGCTCATGATGGAGGCAATGACCTCCACCGGCGGCTCCGACAGCTTAGCGTACGCCCACAACAGGTTTGCCAGGCCCTGCGACAGGAGGTTGGAACAGGAGGGGTCAAATACTCGCGGCATTGCTTCCGCGCTCGGTCGAAGGGAGGTGGGAGTGCACGATGCCGCGAGATCAAAGGTGCCGGCAACCTGACGCCAACCGACAAGTTTCACTACGCTGCCACGAACGACCCGTGGCACCCACCTGCGGGCTGGACTGGCCGAGCAGACGCATCACGAGCGGAAGGATACTTAAGATGACCTCGTTGCCGGTGCAGCCCGCGTCCAGTGCCAGATCCAGCTTCACCAGCGCCCAGATCAGGTTTGAAACGCAGCGCGCGTCGATGCCCTTCACCTCCTGGCTGTAGGGCGGGTGCACCTGTGCCGCCAGCATATGCGACTGTATGGTGCCTGCGTGCACAGGGAAGAATGAATATGTGAAGGGGGTTTGCATGGGGGAACAGGCAAAGGATAAGCGGCTTACGAAGCAGGACTTGAAAGGATGTTGAGTCGTTGAGCTCCGTCTTCCACGTTTGGCGGGCCTCGGGGTGGCGGATGCCCGTGTACATGCGTGCCAGCCGGTAGACGCACGTCACCTGCGCCAAGCAGGCCACGTATATAATTATGAGAAATAGTTTCATGGCCGAACCCCGGAGTTGCGACGGCCCTGCTACCTTCACGTGACATCTGGGTTGAAACTGCGCCAACTTACCAGATTGATAGGGTCCAGGATTATGTAACATTGCCCCACGAACGCAAGCAGCTCCTGTTGCAAGGCAGGAGGGCGCCCGAGGTGAGCGTGCCGACGCGGCTAACCGCCGCTTCGGGCAGAGTCACGCACCTCCTTTGTGTGCATGGCGTTTATCTGCTTCAAGAGCTTTGGTTGCAATGGTATTGCATACTCTGGCAAGCGCGGGATGCCGACGGGAACGGCGGAGCCTGCGAGGAAGGAGCCGCAACAGAACGCGTCGGCATACTGCAATCCGGCGACACTGAAGAAATCCGTCAAGCTGGACCGCAAGGTCTGGCTCTGCGCTCGGTCTGCCTGAAAGCGACCGGGAAAAGCCGCGCCTCTAACCGACCTGGAGGCCTGCTTCCCTCAATGCCCAGCTCTGGACGGGGATCACTTCTTATCGAGCTCTGCATGAAAATGAAAGGCATAGTAGGCGGGGTCAAGAGGAGGTTGCCTTTCCGCCAGAGGCGAAAGAAGCGTGGGCCGCAAGGGCCGCCCCAGAATTCTGTTTCGAGACATTCTCACCTCTGTGCACGTGTCGCTTTGCGCATCCTCATCACCCGAAGCGTGCGGCTTGCCAGGCGGAGGAGGCAGCAGGTCTGCTGACCGCGGGGGTGAGACGAAGAGCTGAGGAGAGCTCATTTATGTGAGCTACGTGTTTCTGGTGCACATCAAGAGGGCTAGGTTGCGAAGCGCGGAAAAAGCGTAGTGTAGTCTTGCTAATAACAGCTGACCCTGCAGCAGAGGCCTAACTGAAATCTGTGCTTCGTGGCGCAGAGTGAAAGCTCGTTTGTGCTCGTTTCTGCAAGGTCGGTGATTTTCGGGGAAGCACATAACCGCCCCCCGGATGCCGTACGACTTTGCGATTTGCCCTGAGATTGCCCAGATCCCCCGTTGGTGACGCGGCACTGATGTAGCGAGCTTGCGGTTACTCGCTTGAAAACTGGAAGGCCTGACGAAAGCCTTCCGTGGCGCCCCCTCCCCGCACCGAGAGGCTGTCGCCTCGACGATAAACTTAAGGAATCTATCTGCATGATACTTAATGGTCGAGCTGCGGCCGCTGGCGCCACTGAGTATGGATGCGCTGGTGCCCGCTCTGTAGGCTTGGCGAGCGGCTCGTGCCCATATTGAATAAGGAAATGCGCGTAGTGAATGCTGAATGCAACGTTACCAGCTTCGGCAGTGCCGCCGTTCTGAAAACCGCTTAAGCCGTCTACAGTTTCCTCATGCTTGCACACTGTGCACATAAATGCGTCAATCCAAGTAAATGCATCGTTCAAGGCCTTTCAATTTCTACAAGGGTGCAGATCCCGGCAGGCCCGCTGGCGTGCCGGGGTCGCCATGGGGGCCACCTACCGGGGCATACCGGGGCGACTCCGTGAGCGCTCCGTGCAATAGTGCATCATAAACCCCCACATGCAAGCCCGCTGCTACCATTGATTAGTAGTCCTGATTGCTATCGCACGTGATAGCAGAGAGGATGGCAGGAATCCCCCAAACCCACTACGTACAGATGTACACACGAAGGTACTTCCCAGTACTTCCCGCATACATGTTGAACACCAAGGTACGCGCCGGCTATTCGCCAGCCGTCAGCGGCAGCATTGGACAGGAGCACCGCATGACGAGGCCATGCAGCACCATTCAGCCGCCAGCCGGTCGACCCTACTCCAACCCACAAACTCCCTAAACTCCAGCCCAAAGCGCGCCCTTAGTCGCTATTCTGCTGTGGCCGCAGCCGCACCACCACTCCTGGCAGGCTCTGCCCCAGGTGCCCTCGTACGCATTCCGCCACGAAGCCGAGCGCCGAGGCCCCCGGCAGCACCACCTCCAGGCGCTCCAGGCATTTCGTGGACGAGAGGGCGGACCCCAGCGACGCTGCGGACTCCTGACCTGCCACCAGCAACTCCAGGCTGCGCAGCCGGCGCGCGCGGGGCAGGGCAGCTGCCAAGCCCGCCGGGGTGGCGGCCGTCGCGTCCAGTGTCAAATCGGTGAGCTGCGGGTGCCGGTCCACAAGGTGGGCTACATCATGGTCCTGGCAGGAGGGCAAGCCCCTGCAGCCCCAAACACGAAGCCGCCGCAGCTCATCACATCCAGACAGCGCGTCCGTCAGAGGCCCACCAACGCCCTCGTGCACCCGCTGTGGTGCGCACGCTGCAGGGATAGGCGGGGCGGCGGTTGGCGAGACCGCCGTGGCGTGCACGATGCAGGGAAGGTCGCGGCGGAGTTGTTGGGCGCAGTCACAGCGGCGGAGCTCCAGGGTGCGCAGCGAGGGCCCGCACAGGCCCTCCAGCGGCCACAGCAGTTCGCCACCTATCACAGTCACGTGCATCAGCCGTGCGGTGCTCACAGGGGCGGGGCTCCCAACCCTACATGGAACAAGCTCCTCGGCAGTTGCCGGCTCACAGCCCTCCGGCCTGCTGCCGGAATCGCCATCGGCCTGCCCGGCCCGGGCCCCAGGGGCAGTAACAACGGGGTGGTCTTCAGGGACCGCGCATGCCACCAGAGCAACCCCCCGCAGCCAGATGCAAGTCAGGTCGGCCGGCAGGCCTGCTAGCCGCAGCTCCGCCACCGGACCCTTGCGTGTGTTGTGAATGCGAAGGGCGCGCAGCCGCCGGGGCAGGGCGCCAGTGCTGCCGCTGCCGGTGGCGAGCGGGGCGTGCAGCTTGAGGTGCCGCAGCGCGGGACACTGCACCGCCGTCGCGCAGAGGTGCCCCAGGTCCACGTCTGCGGAGCGGCACTCGAGGTGCAGCTCCTGCAGCTGCGCCAGGCCGCGCGAGACCAGCTGCAGGAGGCCCTGCGGCTGGTGCTGAACGCAGGCATTGTATGGAGGGGCGCCGGAGGCGTCCTTGCGGTCGGAAGGGGACACACTGTAGCAGCTCGGTGCGGGCGGTGCGCCGTAGTCCATGATGCCCAGGAGTTCCAGCTCTAGCCGCGTGAGCTGCGTTAGCCGGGACACGTCCTGCAGAGGGGCCGTGGTTGTTTCAAGCTTCATGTGGAATCAATGGCCAGCGTCACACTTACAGTTGCAGTTGCACTTCCAGTTGCAAATACAGTTACAGTTACGGTACACTTGGTGCTTGGTCGCATTTCGTTGTGCTCGGCGTGCCAGCCCCGTTCTCAGGCCGGGGCTCCCACGGGCATCGAAAGGATGGTCACACACACCGGCCACAAACACGAGCAGCCAAGGTGCGTGGGTACAGCCAGCATGGTTCTGGTACGCTTCTCCATGCGACTGTCCACGGAGCGCGGTGCAGTGAGCATCTGGCATCTGCCTGCCGCGGAGTGGCCCAATGGCCGCCTGGAACTCCATCGTCTCGCTTCCAGCGGCCCGCTGCACGGTTTGACGGCTACCCCACCCCGACGCGCGTCGCACAGGAACCAACGACAAAACTCAAAATAGCAAAACGACACGGACGCAATGAATAAGAGGGAATCGGTGGAAGTGATCCGCACCTACCTGCAGCTCCTCGCTGTCCCCCAGCGTCAGGGACAAGTCGCGCAGCTGCGTCAGACCGCCCAGCCCCGCGCCGTCGCATTCGCCG
>LSYV01000002.1:221656-240283 GCA_001584585.1 Gonium pectorale
CCGGGTCGCGTTGGGCCGTTTGCTGGTGGCGGCAGTGCCGCCACTACCCACCAGTTGCTGCTGCCCCCTCGCCACTGACAACGCCATCCTGTAAGCCTTTGCCGCCCGTGCCACCACTACCTCCTCTCGCGCGCCTAGCCGAGCCGCCTCCGCCGCCGCCGGGGCGGGGCTAGGGAAGGGATTGCGCGGCATAAACAGCGACTGGAACAGCTCCTGACCCGGCGGAGGCGGAGGCGACTCCTCCGCCATCCGCCTCCGGCGCCGCCCGCTCGCGCCCGCCTCCTCTTCCTCGCTTTCCTCCTCCTCCCCCTCCTCCCCATCGCCTTCACGAATGGTCGCTTCGTACTCCTCCTGGCGCGCCATCACCTCGGCGGTAGCGGGGCGCCGCCGCAGCCGCTCCGCGTTCGCTGAGGCCAGGGCGTCCGCCTCCGCCGCTGCCGCGGCGGCGGCGGCGAAGGCCTCTCGCTGCCTCGTCACGGCCTCCTGCGCCCGCTGCAGGAAGGCCTGCGGCTGCTGAGCCATCAGCGGGTCGTTCGCGAAGAAGAGCGGCGGCGGCTGCGGCCCCGCCATTGCCGTTGCGACGGCCGCCTGCCGCCGCCGCCGCAGCTCCGCGGCGGCGGCTTGCGCCGCCGCCACCTCCTCGGCACTCGGTGGAGCCCCAGGCGCCGCCGCCGCCGGCGGGTGCGGATGGTACGGCCGCTCCGGTGTCATGGCGGTGTGAAGGTAGGCTGGGGAGTAGCCGGGATGGGCGGGAAGACGGCCGGCGCTGGTCGTTGCCCCGGCGGGCCCCGTACCGGTTCCAAAGACAGCCGCTTCTGGGGCCGCCGCATACTGCTGTGAGCCGCCACCAGCGGCGGCGGCGGCGGCCGTCCCTCCCAGCCCGGCGGCGGTGAAGGAGGTTGGCGGTTGTACGGTGAGCGTGGAGAGGGGCGGTACGCGCGTGCCAAAGTGCGTGAGGCGGCAGCTGACGTGTACGACACCGACCTCCAGACCCGCGGGACTGAAGAGCGTGACCTGCCGAATGGCGGCGCTCTGCAGCGCCGTTGGCGGCGCGTTGGCGGCGGCGGCGGTGGCGGCGGCGCGGGTGCCGGCCCAGGTAGATTTGGGCTCGGGGGCGGGGGTGACCAGGAGCGGCGTGCGGCCCGCCGCCAGCATGGTGGGCTTTGGGAGGGCCTTCACATGGAAGAGGGAGACGTACAGGGGAGTCTGCGCGGGAGGCGAGACAAGGGGGCTGCATGGAGCACGAGGAAAAAACGGAAAGGAGAAGTAGGTGCTCGAGGCTAGACGCAACGACCGAGGCAGGCTGTGCGAGGTGGGAAGAGGGGACGAGGTGCGCCGGGCGCTCGGCGTATGGGGTGCCCATGGGGTGCCCATGGAGCGCCCCGACCCGCCTCGCCGCGGGGAGTACCACACCTGCTCCACCAGGAACTGCAGCTCCTCCGCATCCGCTTGCAAGATGCATGACTTGCCACTGTCAAAGGTCACAAAATCAAGGTACCCGGGGAAGGCGCCGATGCCGGGTGTTGTGTCCAGCGCGCCTTGCTTGGCGTACACGAGGATGAGCGGGTAATCCAGAAAGTTGAAGGCAATTGCATATGGGATAACTGGAAAATGGGTGCTGTCGGGCTGGCCAAGCGTGGCCTCGACGAACGCTGGGTCCGCGAACTCCAGCGCGTGCACAAAGACCTCGAAGTTAAAATAATCGGCCATTTGAACATATCGAATCGCAAATGCGAGTTGGCTGGCTTATGGGTCTGTTATAGTGGTGCAAGCGACATTGCCTGTTGCAGCCAAAATCCGCATGACTGGCATTGTGTTCACAAGTTTTGCATAACTTGCTGAGTTGGATGTGCCCAGTAACTGAGTGTGGCGCCTCTGCCATGAATGAATGAAGCCAACCGACAGCTTCAACCACCTCGTACCAAGCTCATATCGCTTTGTACGCAGGAGGACCTGCTACAAGCGCTCCACTCTATAAGAATACAACAAGCACGATTGATGAGGCATGTGGCCTGGTATGCAGGTGTTCCTTAGATTTGACACACCCTGCTCACCGTGAACAAGCGTGACATGACTGCAACTATAAATTTTTAAATCATCAAAGTAGTTACACAGGGCACGGTGCAACTTGCTGACGATGGGGCCGAACCCCGGCGTTGACATCCGATTAGGATGGGAGGAGAGCGAGCACAAGGAGTTCATGAAGGCGATTAGGGCGCCGCTGATGGTGCAGACGCCTCTGCAACTCGTCATCGAGAACCTGTTTCAGCGAGTCCAGGCGCAGGCAACATTCATCCAGCAGATGCGAGATAAGGTGCGCCTCCCTATGGGCGTGAATGGGGCTGCACTAGGACTTGTGGAACTCCGAACCCCAGGCCACGTACCCAAGGCAACGGACACTGCACCTGCGCGCCCGTGTTGCATACATACAACGGCGTGATCAAGTCAGTTCCTACAGTGGTGTGGCCTCTGTGCCAGCACACAGCAAGGTTACTGTCCTTTCAGCAGCGGGCGGGGGACGCAATTCTGCACACTCATTTTGTGGTACAAAGGCTGGGCCTGGCAAAAATTGCAGCCTCCGCCGGAGCAGGCCCTCTCCTTCGACACCCTCCTCTTCAGCTGAGTTCCTTACCCAGCTCCATCCTTCAACCCCATGGCACGCGCCCTCAAGCTGCTCTAGTGAGAATGGCTCCTCATCTCCTAATCCTGCTGCCCCACCTCCTGACCCAGATGGACCGTATCGCGGTCAAGGACGTGACCGCCGACGAGCTGCTTGACCGCATCCGGCTTTTGGAGGCCCGGCAGGGCGAGAGCGCGGGCCCCAAGCTGGATCCCTTCAACCAGCAGGAGATCCTGGCGCGGCTGGAGGTGCGGGAGTGCAGGCGGGATGGAGGGGGCGAGGGCGGGCGGGCGGGCCGGTGTGATAGTCTGACAGGCCCACGGTTCTGTTCGTTCCTGCTGGGAGTCAAGCACCGGTGTCAAGCGCGTATCTGAAGGCACACACAGCCTGTCGGGTGGAGGCCTCCTGACATTCTTTGTCGCAAGTTGCCCGTAACGGGGCCTGTGCCCGGAATTCCGTCGTGTTACTCTGTTTTCCGTATGGCCCGACCGCAGGCGCTGGAGAGCAAGGCGACGGAGGCGGCGCAGCCCAAGGGCGCGGTGAGTGGCGGCTGTGGCGGCCAGAGCGGAGCCGATATTGTGGCGCTGATAAACTGGCGCAGCCGCAGCTGCCGACCCCCCGGCCTGCTGGCCCAAACCAGACAAGCACTGGCTCCAGCTAATGATACCTAATTCCGCATCCTCTTTGCCACTTGACGTCACCCCCTTACTCGCTGACGGCGCCCACAATGTCTAACCCACCCCCATCCCCCTCTTCCCGCTACCGCTAGCAGAGCCCGAGCCTTGAGGGCATTGCCGACATTGAGACGCGCCTCCAGCGGCTTGAGAAGCGCATGAGCGGCGTGTACAACCTGAACGGCAAGCTGGTGGCGGTGGAGACCATTGCCGCCGGCCTCGGGGTCGCCATCCCCGACCTGGACTACCCCACCGGCGGAGGCCCGCCCACCACGCCTCCACAGGTCGCGGCGGCGGCGCCGCTGGCCTGGCGGCCGCCGGTCGCCACGCCGCCGCTGGAACGGGCGGCGGCGGCGGTGGGTCCAGCAGCCACGCCAGTGGCGCAGCCGCCGGGTGCGCTGGCGCCGTCGTCGTCCGGTACACCGGTGCACCCAGGGGCGGCGGCGGCGCAGGAGTCGGGAGACGCGTCGGTTAGCAGCCGGGCCGTGAGCCAGGGTGGCGATGAGCTGTGGGCGCACGGCCCAAAGCCGCACTCGGCCGCCTCCCACGCCGCCAGCCCGTCAGGCGATGCCGGCCGCACCCCGTCGGGCCACGCCGACGCCTCCGCCACCTCGTCCGCCGCCCCGATCACCTCCACCTCGGGCACACCCGCCGCAGCTGCACCGGCCGCAGCCCCGGCTGCGGCGGTGGCTGCTCCCGCCTCCTCCATCGCCGCAACCAGCACCTCTGGTGCGCCCGCCAGCCACCTGCCAGGCCTCAGCTCCGGCATGGGCGGCGTGTCCGCACAGAAGCTGGTGGCGCTGGGCCAGGAGGTCGCCTCCCTCCGCTCCGAAAAAGAAGTGCTCCGAGAGGGGCTCGAACAGCTGAAGCAGCAGGTCGCCGGCCTCCGCTCCGGCCTGGGCGCCAACGCCACCGAGAGCCTCAGCCGCCTGCAGCACGTGGAGGAGACGGTGGGCTCCCTGCAGGCGCAGGTCGCCGACCTGGCCGCGGCACGCCGCGACGCGGCGGCGCGCGTGGGCAGCGAGGTCTCCTTCGCCGACTTCAGCCTCTTCAAGAGCCAGGTGGAGGCGAGCGTGGCAGAGGCCAAGGGCCACGCCGCCGCCGCGACGGCGCTGGCGGAGCGGGACCTCCCTGCGCTGGCAGCGCGACTGCAGGAGGTTGCGGACGGCGTCAAGAAGACGGGCGAGCCGCGCGACATCGACTCGCTGTTCCATGAGCGGATCAACGGGCTCGAGGCGGCGCTGGGCGACCTGCGGACGGAGCTGCGCGGCAACGTAGAGGCGGCGCTGGACGGCGCCGCCAAGCTGGAGGAGCTGCAGGCGCTTGCGGATGCGGTGGAGGCGCGCGCGCCGGCGGAGGCGGTCCGGTCGCTGCAGCAGCAGACCCAGGCGCTCAGCGCCGCCGTCACCAGCCTCAGCGACACGCTCGCGCTGCGGCCCGACCTCGCGGACTCGCTGCGCGCCGCCGCCGGTGCGGCGGCGGCCGCCGGCGGGTCGCAGCCGATGGGCCCGCTGGCCAGCAAGCTGCGTTGCCTCACGTGCGACCAGCCCGTCAAGCAGCCCATCAGCCCGGGCGGCGGGCCGGAGGGCGGCCGCAGCGGGCGCAACTTCCTGCCGCGGCTGGAGTCGCTGCCGGGCAAGGAGGGCCTGCCCGGGGGTCCGGGCGTGATGGTGGCGGAGCTGAGGGCGAGCAAGGAGGAGAGGCTGGCGGGGCTGACGGGGGTGGCAGCCGGCACGCGGGTTGGAGGGGCAGGGGTGGGGCTGAGGCAGGGGGACCTCGACGAGTATGCGGGAGGCGGCGGCGGTGGGTTGGGAGGCGGCGGTTCGCCCGGGCGCGACGCCAGCCCCGGGAGAGCGGTCGAGCGGGCGCGCGCGGCGCGGGTGCCGGTGGGGATGGGAGGTGGGGGCAAGGCGGGCGGGGCGCACGGCAAACCTGTTTTCTTGTAAGGCGGGTGGCAGTTGGTGCGAACGGTCATGCGGGCGGTGAGTAGGGGGTGGGGGCAGTGGCGAGCGCCAGCAGCGCTGCGGAGCGCGCTTGCCGCCTGGAACCGTGGCAGACCCTTCGCCCGGACGGCGGGATCTTGAGCGTGTCAGACATTCATCCATGTGTATGCATCACCCATCGACGGTTGAGTGGATCACGAAACACTCGAGCAGCGGTATGGCCATTGCGGTAAAAAGTCTGTATGAGCGGTACGGCACTGGGACCTTTTCCGCTACGGCATGGCTTCCGGGTCAGAAGGCCTTGGCGATGGCTGGCAACAAGCAAGCCCTTTGCCGACGTTCGGCACAGTTGGGTTGGCTGACCTTTTTGCTGACTTGCGTGTGACAAGAACAGTTGCCAAGAACAGTCAAGACCAATGAATTGCTGCGGCGCTGCCGTACGTACTGCGGCAGTGGCACGCAAGTGCGGCGGCCTGGCATCGGCGCTTGCTAGCATGAGTGCGTCCTTCCTACTCCTTTGGGGGTGTCTGCAGGAGCGCTGAGGACTGCGCATGTGCTTGCCCACGTAACGGCACACGTCGCGCGGCCTTTGCATGTGCCTTTGTACATGCACGACAAGCCGGTAATCTGACTGTTTTGCGAGCCACGTAACGGGCTGCACTTGTGTTGTAGGCGAACCGTACGGCAGAGCAGGCTCCAATCTGCAGGAGGCCGACTCTCCGACAGCGCATCAGCGGGCTGCACCCATCTCAGTCCCTGGCACTGCGGTCACATTCTCGAGTCCCCTGGATGGCTACTTGCCAAGTCACCCATGCGAGCAGCAGCCGCGTGCACCGTGGCCAAGGCTGAGGCAGAAAGCCGCTGCTGGCTGGGCCCTTAGTACTGAGCCCTCGGTACCGAGCCCGATAATGCCACGGACCAGTCAGGGGCGGGGACACGAGCCGCCCGCGCAGGGAGCCGCTGGCCTGCTTGCGCAGCGGGGGACGGAGGGCGCATGCGCGAGACAGCGCTGCTGGGCACAGCCAGGAGGGGGGGCGCCCTCCGCCCTCCGTCCACTGCTGCGCAGGCGGATCCAGGATTGCGGCCAGCCCTCCCTGCCGTGCTCGGCAGGTAGCCAGCACGCCAGGCAGCCACCGCGGGCGCAGCGCCTCCCTGCCTTCCTCGTCATTGACAGGCATGCAGCGCCGGCGTCTGCCATGCTGGCGACGGCAGGCCGCAGCACTCGGCCGGCAGCCGACAAGGCCGCTGGGCAAGACCGCCCCGCGCTCCAGGCCTGGCCCCGCGACTGCCTCAGCCGCGCCGCTCTCCGCAGCGAAGGCAGCTGTCGCGCCGCCCCCCACAAGGCTGCTGCATACGTCTCCTGCTGCTGCTGCTGCTGCTTGGGCAGTTCTGCCACGCTGCTGCCGCGTTCGCCGTGGTGCTGAACCCTGAGTGCCAGAGCGCTCGCCGCTCAACTGCGCCCTTTATGCCATGCTTACGAGGGAGAGGTGATATCAGAGACCCGCTCACGTCCTGCGTTACATTGTCACTCCCCGGGCAGCTAGCATCAACTGCTTAGATGTCCTGGACAGACAGGCCTGCGGGGCGAGGAGGGCGAGGGGCGGGGAGGGGTTTTGATCAGCAAGCCGTGAGACCGGAACGAGCTGCCTAAACAGCCGGTACATACACCCTCATGGTTGACGGCAGGTCCCCCCTCCCTCCCGCTGTCCGCGCTTTTGGCTAAAGCTGATTGCACTGCAGACGACATGCCCGGGACCAGCTCCCCTTCCCTTGCCGCCCCGGGCGCTACAATCAGATAAAACAGCTGATACGGATTTGCGTGAAGCTGCAGAAGCCCTGCTGGTGCGTCCGCCGCCTGGGCCGCAATGCCTCCTCACCAGGGGGCAGGGACTGCTTGAGCTTGTCGGCCTTGTCCGAGTCCGCCACGACGAGCGTGTACAGGTACTTGGAGCAGCGAACCTTGAACTTGGTCACGCCAGCGGTCTTCTTAATCTTCACCGACCGCGCGTCCTTGCGACGAGCGGTCAGCAAGAAGTCCTTGATCTCGTTAATCTGCTTCGGCTGCAGTAAACGAGGGGAGTGGCCGCGGTTCAGCTCTACATGCTTGCTAGGGGCGGCGCGACCCGCCAAAGAAGAGCTCCTAGAATAACTAGCTCACCATTGTGACCACAGGGGCAAAATGCACGCAGGGAAAGGAGGACGAGGGTCGCGCTCGCCCTCCTCTTTGGTCGCCACTCCGCCATTGCCGTACGCATTGCGCGCTGCGAGATACACACAGAGCATGCATAACAACGCCTTGCAGGCCCAAATTGTTACTGTCTAACTGGCCAGGTGGCAGGTTCACAACCCTGTCTGGCGCTCATTTCACAGCTGTCAACCAAGCACCTGTCAAGCACCGGGTTCCGAGCTGACAGCATGAAGTCAGATGCCTGCACCTCCAAACGCCTTCCATTCGCTGTTCCCCGCGACTCTAGCGCTGCTTTGGACGTGACGCCACCCGCACACGCACCGCCGGGATAGATCCAGCTCCAAACCCCCACAGTACCAGCATTTCCACTGCGGCGGCGTACACGCGCAGCCCACGTATTTGAGCGGACCCGCGTTGCTCCTGCTCACCACCTATCGTCCAACCAACGGACAGCCATGCCACGGCGCCTGCCCACGCCTCGCAACCTCGCTGCTCTTGGCGCCTCGGCGGCCGTGGCGCTTCTCCTGCTCGTTGCACTAAACAGCCATCTTGTCTCAGGCGAGTCGGGATGCGTTGAGGTGGCAGCGGCCCTGGACCGGCCCCTCCCATGGGCGCTGTGGCCTCGCCGCCGCTGCGGCAGGGGCCTGACGCGCTGCGTTGTGCAGTGACAGCGACGCGGGGCCCCAGATTAGGGGTGTCATGGGGTTGGGGTGCCGGCAGCCGGCAGCGCCTTAGGTGTTATGCTGGCAGCAGTCACGGTTTTGACCCGCAGCAGTCCCACTGGGTCGAGGGGTCCTGAGGAGGAGCGGGCAGCGTGGGTCACGGCTCGCGTTGCCGGGTTACCCGAAACCAGGCGCAGAGGGAGGCAGAGCTTCGTGGGCATGCGGCAGGAGCCATGGGACCACTGCCGGTAAGCCTGATGGGGCTGTATACACCACGCCAAACCCACTTCTCCTCCTCCGCAAGTCAGCCCCGCCCCCCTAGAACGCGGAACCTCCCCTCCATCACCCCCTCCCTCCCTCGCGCTTCCGGATCTCCTCCTTCCCCCTGCGCAGGCGCCGTGGACGAGACGCGCTGCGCCGCCGCCACCCGGCTGCAGACCGACCCCAACGTGGCCGCCTTCAAGCAGTGCGCGGGTGTGAGCCCCATTCCCGCCAACTGCTGCCTCAAGCTCGTGCCGTTCATTCAGTTTGCAGACTGTGAGTGAGGACATTAGTGTGAAGGGCCGTCAACGTACTGAGGTGGTTGCAGTAACCAGGCCGGGGCAAAGGGCGGGGGCAAAGGTGTGGGGTTGAGTTCGGCAGGAGGTTCGGGATGTGGGCAATCCAGAACTCCATGCCGATCGTGGGGATTGAAGTGCGGACCGGGTGCCTGCACTGGCTGTGTGATGGCTCTGTCCCTCTGTAGCTGCCATGGCGAGGGGCGGTGCCCTGATGCCCATCTCTGCGCCGTGCGTGCTTGCGGACGGGGGCCCAGGTACGCGGATGGAGATGACCCATGCTGCCGCTGCCGGGGTACCGCGGCCCCCACCCACGCGTTGCGGCGCATGCGTGCAACGGGGCGGTCCTGTTTGCCTTCCTCTGCCTTCACCCATGCTTTCATTCGTTGGTGCATCGCGCACCACAAAAGGATAGGATGCTAAGGAAAGTTGCCTCCTCCTTTTCCCGCCCGTTTGTGGACAAACCCCACCCACATCCCGCCGGAACCTGTGGGCCCGCCATGGACCCACTAACCAACTGCCGGGGTGCTTGCAGGCCTGCAGCTGCCCAAGTACAAGAGTATGGCTGACAGCTTCCTGGCGCCTGCTGTCACCGTGGACCGCGCGCTCAAGGAGTGCCTCAACTGATGGGCGACGCGGGACAGGACATAGCGGCTGTGGTATTGGTTTTAGGACGGAGGGACGACGTTGTGGTGCATGTTGCGACGCTCCATGGTGCAGTCCGGCTGCCGCAACGAGTAATATGTGCCGTTCAAATACATCGCACGCACGGTATCCGCCCTTACAGAACGAACTGTTCGGGGCCAGCGGGGAAGGCCGGCCAGCGGGGAAGGCAGCCCGCCGAGTGGCGCCTGCGGCTGTCTGCTGCTGGGCGCGGCCTGAGGGGGGTATCGCGGATCCTTGCGGCGTCTGAGGTGCACCGTGGGCTGCTCTCGCGCTCGCCTCGCCTGTGATTTGGGTCAGTATGCTAATGTCGGCGACATTTGCGGGTACAGCAGTTGGGTTTAGCCGGCTTGCGGGTGGCGCGGCTGTCATGGGCGGTTGGTCAGCGCGCAGGTCTCCGCGGAGCGAGGGTTGTATGCGCCGCGCTTCGTGGCTGGTGGGACGGTTTGCGCGTACTGACTGTGGCCTTCGTCTGCGTGCGGCTATGTGTGCCTGCGGCCTTCGTGTGCGTGTGTTGCTCGAGGATCGTACGCGCGTGCTGTACTGCTGTTGTTGTGGCGGGCACGGTGTTGCGAAGCCTTGTCCGCCCTGACCGAGCCTTGCACACGGCACGCGTACCGGTCTGCGATGCGGCCCCGCTGGCGCCCTGTTGCTGTCAGGTCGGGATGCCGTGCATGTGTAGCACGTGTCCACGCCGTCCCTGGCATGCCGCGCTTGGAACCTTAACAGTAGATGCGCAGGCCATGCCAAGATGCGCAGACGTCGATCCCGCACTCCCGGCATCCGCTGTAGGGAGGTATGACCGACTGCGTCGCGCAGGTACTTGGACAGTCGCGTGTCAGCCGGTATCTACCGAGAAGGCAGCAAGGGAAGGAAGGCGCACGTCGCGGGCGCGGCCCATCGCGTCGCCTCACACGCGGCAGGCGTGCATATGCCGTATGGCACTTGCCGTACGGCAGGTGCTTGCTTGAAGCCATGCTGATGCACGTACTATCAGCGCCAGCAGCTCCGTCCCACCGGATGCGCTCCGTGTGCACGCCGCCTCCGTCTGCCGCCTTCTTTCAGACATCAGCTCGCCTTTGGAAGAGACAGTGCACCAGTCAAAGCCTCTGCATGCAGGAGGGCAAATGCGAGGGCAGTCACGGAACCACGGGTCCGTCGTTGATTTCAGACAGAACCATGGGCCGCTACGCCGGACTCCACACGCCATCAAGAACCTTCCCATAACATACCTGAATCTGACATTCAAGCGTCCATGCGCAACGGCCGTTCGCTCGGGGCCTTGAGAAATGCACATGGACGCGCCAACTCACGATAACCGCCACTCGCCGAGGCCCAACGTGCTGGGCGCCATCGCCGCCACCCCGCGGTCGTGCTGCTTGCCCTGCGGTATGCAACACACGTTTCACTGAGGCCACAATAAATCGATGATAGGTTGTGGGCGCCGCGCCACGCTCACGCCAAGGACTCCCGCCACGCGCAGTCCAGTCAGCGAGTCTGCCCCCCCCAAGCTGAGCTACCCCTCCCGCAGCAGTGTAGCGCCTTGAGCTGTGCTTTGGCTGCGACCGCATACGCGCATCTCGTCTTTTACTCCGGAGAGCCATGCCGCGGCGCTTCGTGCCCGCGCCTCGCCGCCCGGCCGCGCTGCGCGCCCAGGCGGCCGTTGCGCTGCTGGTGCTGGTGCTGGTGGTGGCACTCAGCAGCCTTCACGTCGCCGGCGAGTCGGGGAGCACTCGGGGCGGCCCAACCCTCCGCAGCCCACTCCCTTCTTGCCGCCTCCTTGCCGCGCCCCGTGTCTCCAGACCCTTCATGAACCGTCGCTTCCCTGGCCCTCATGGCCTCCTAGCCACCCTGGCCACACCCCGTCTCCTCGCTACGCCCAGTGTCTCCCCGTGTCTCCACGAAGCCCTCCCTCCGCGCAGGCGCCGTGGACGAGCGCCTCTGCGCCACGGCCTACGCATTGCGGAACCACCCCAACGTGGCCGAGTTCAAGCAGTGCGCGAGCGTCAGTCCCATCCCCACCAACTGCTGCCTCAAGCTCGCGCCGTTCGTGCCGTACACAGACTGTGAGTGAGGCGACGGGGAGGGGGCCGCGCGGCGTGGATTCTGGGGCCCGAGCTGGTTGCGAGTGGGGGGGGGGGAAGTGGCGATGAACGCCCGGCGAACATGCGCCGTGCGTGCAGCAGGTTCCGGAGCACTCGGATTGGGAGGTGGAGTGATGCGCGGGACCGGTTGGCTGGACTTGCTGTAGCCCGCGGCTGCCTGCGCTGATGGTGGTCATGGAACGGGGTGGAACGCGGCCGCAAACTGGCGCAGGGTCTGGTGTCGCAAGCGAAGCGGTCGGTGCCGCACTCCCTCCACCCGCTGCCCTCGCCCACGTCCCGGCCTCCCTCCAGCCGGCGTGTATTTGTATGTTGATACCGGTATGTGGTATGTGGTATGTGATGTGGTCCCGCAGGGCCACAACCGCCCGGCCGGTGACGCCCACTTGGCGACTGCCCTACATCATGAGATGCTCCACAACCCACCCACCCACTGGCACACGCCCCCGTTTCCCTGCAGGCCTACAGGAAGCCAAGTACTGGGTCCAGGTGGACAGCGTCCTGGCGCCCAATGTCACGCTGGATCGCGTGCTCAGGGAGTGCCTGGGCGCGGTGGGATGATGCGCGTCGGGCGAGTAGTAGTGGACTTCAAGGGGGGATTTGAGGAGTCGGCTTTGCCGTTGGCTTTCTGGGAGGCCGTCCCCCGGTCGCAAGAGGCGCCTACCAAGCAAGTGCCGCCCAGCGACCCGCGGGACCGTGCTTGTCAATTGAATGACCCCCAAGACGTTGGGGACGCGGTCGGTCACGGCATGTATTGCGTGTGACACCGTGCGATGGACGTACACGCATTCCTTTGTTCGTGACTCTCCGCATGCTCCGCTGTACTTGGTGTTGCCTGGCATGCAGTTATCGGGCGTTCGCATGCCGTTGCACTGCGGGGTGTCTGGGCGGTCAGTCTGGTGCGGAATAATCCACTGATGGCGGTCCGCTGTCGTTACCGTGTGCTAGGCTCGGCCCCCCGCCGGGCAGCGGCTGTCACCCTGCGGGTGGTCTCTGGACCTGTGTGGTCTCCTGCCGGGATGCATTAACATCTTACATGTCTACCAAAAGCCGAGGGACGCTGCAGTATGGACGCTGCTGCTGCGGCTGTTACCGGCGCCGCCGCCGCTGCTGCGGCTGTCACCAGCGCTGCTACTGTTGCTGCTGTGGTGCGGTCGTACGCATTCTCGCCGTACGGAGCGAGGGTGCTGTGTGCCATGCTGAAAAGTGTTCGCAGCCGCCCTTGCGCATCTGTCGGCTTGCAGGGGTGCCGCCTCCTCGCCGCCTCAAACCATAACTCCTGATTGCGCCCGGGCCGGGCTACCACCGGGCGCGATCCGTCTTAGCCTGGCCGTCGTAGCGTGGCAAGCTTCTGAGGGCTAAGAATGCAGTCACCTGTCACCAGGGATCTTAACGTTTGAGGCCTACTTCGACGCCGGCGGTAACCACGGAGCCACGGGTCCCACAGTGGCTCCCCAGAACCATGGGTCGGTAATCGGGCTCAGAGGCAGCGCCATGCAACTGGGAGGGCAAATCCCCTGGGGATCTGGCCATGATACAAATACAAACTCAAATGTGTCACGATGTTTCGAGGCCGGTTGTAACAGGCCCCGGCTCGCCGCCACTGGCCTGGGCGTCGGCCCGACTGCTTGCCGTCCAAGGGCCCAAGCTGGGATGAGTACGCAGCCGGTCGGCCCGGAGTGTGATGCCTGAACGCGGCCGGCAACATCCACTTTATCCGCCATTGGACCTGCCGCATCAAAAAGCCGCGCCACACATGCGACGCGCGCCGCGACGCGCCGCGACGCCCGGTCCAGTCAGCATTTGCGTCACCCCCAAGCTACACCGACCGCGGCCCCACACAGCCGCGTTGTGGGCTTTAGGCAGGCTGAACTCCCAGCCGTGACTTGATAGCCACTAACCGATTTGAAGCAGGTTCCACATTTTGACTGCTTTCCTTTGCCGGCGACTGCGCCCTTTCGTCCCCACCCCCTGCTCTCAACCTTCGGGGGGCCATGCCTCGTCGCCGCGTTCCGGCGCCTCGCCGCCCGGCCACGCTGGGCGCCCGGGCGGCCGCTGCTCTGGTGCTGGTGCTGGTGATTGCTCTCAGCAGCCCCCACGTCTCTGGCAAGTCGGGGAACGCTGCCGGCGGTGTCGCAGGTGAGTCGGGACACGGAGAGCGCTGCGGGCAGACCTCGGCTCAAGGGAGGGGCGGGTCATGACGGGGGGGGGGCGATATTGCGGGCGGGTGCCGTGCTGCGGCATCCAGAGCTCTCCCAGGCAGGGTCCCGTAAGGCGTAAGCCCAGGGGTCCTGGGAGGGTCGAGAGACCGCCGAATAAGTTGTTTTGGGCATACCTTGGGGTCATGTGTGCGGCATGCGAACAGGGCTGCTCCCTCAAGAACAAGCAGACGAGGCCAAAGCGCGAGCAAGCCCGCCTGGCCTGCAACTCAGGCGCCCCATCCTAAACCGACGACCGGCTTGCTTGCTTGCTTGCTGGCTTGCCGGGCGCCTTGCCGACGTCCTAGCGACGCTTATGGCTTTGGGCTTTGGCCCGTAGCAGCGCTGGTTACCATTCCGTACTGGCAGGGCCAGCAGACGTGGGTGCGGGGCAGGCAGGCAGGCAGGTAGCAACCACACGCGGGGACGTGCGCACAGCTTGCGCAAGCGACCGCAGCCCTCGCGCCCAGGCCTGCCCATGGCGGCCTTGATGGGCCGGCTTCGCTTACGCCTGAACCCCCATGTCCCTCCCTTCCCTTCGAACCCCGCTGGCCCCCTCCCTCTCCGAGCAGGCTACGTAGACGAGGCTGATTGTGTTGTGGCCTATAGGAAGCGGGACTGCCCCTACGTGGCAGAGTTCAAGCACTGCGCGATACAGAGCCCCATTCCCGCCAGGTGCTGCCTCAAGCTCGCGCCGCTCGTGCCGTACACAGCATGTGAGTGAGGCGACCGGGCGGGGGCCGGTACCGCGGTGCCGTTCCGGGGCGGGGGTTGTGGCGCTCCGGGGCGTTGCGGTGTTAGGCGGAAAGAGCGCGCTCGAGAGGTCGGTTGGGTGCTTGAGTGAGGGGTCGATGCCCATTTGTTGTAGTGTTTTATGGCGATGTGGCCCCTCAGTCCCCCGGCGTGCACCCGCCTTCGACAACGTCAGGTCGTTTGTGCCCCGTTCCCCCCGCAGGCCTGCAAATCCCCAAGTACTGGGCGCTGGCGGACGGTGTCCTGGCGCCCAACGTCACCGTCGACCGAGTGCTCCAGGATTGTGTGGGCTTGGCGGGAGGCTGAGCGCGGCGAGCGAGGGGCGCCGTGCGTGGTCGCGGGGAGGGGCTGGATTACTTCTTTCCCATTACTGATTTTGGACAGCTCTGGATGGAGAATGGCTCAGACGAGGCGCCGTCGCTGTGAACCCATGGAGGGTGGCCCCATGGAGGGCCCAGGTTGATCCGCGAGGAGGGGAGGGAGGGAGGGGGTTACGGTGGTCGGTGGGGCCACATGCCCCCGTGCCCGCGCGTGTGCGGAAGAAGGTCTGCACCTGGCCTTTTTGCCTGTATTGCTCAAGAGCTCTGCCACGCCGCGGTCGGTGTGCGGCTGCGCGCTGGCGGCGGCAGCTGCCTGTGGGGTGAAAGCCTGTGAATTGTCATGCCAGTAGACTGGTCGGCTGCTGCTGGTGCTGCTGTGCCGGCAGCTGCTCTCACCGGGGACTGATTTATAAATGGTGAAAGGTTACAGGTGCCCATCAAAGCCTGTGCGGCCGTGGGTAGATTGTAAGATTCATGCGCTGCGATGGTTGGGATTGCGAAGATACGTACGGTGGCAAGGATTGCCCCAGATTTTTTTCTGTGGAAAGGTTACAGGCGGAGAGGCGAGAAAGGGCCTCTCCGCCAGGGACATGGAGAGAATTGCCGTGTCAGGACTGCTCAAGGAGTCGGGGTCATGCCACCTTGCTTGCCTCCTGCCGGCCAGTTGGTACGTGGTGGGAGTGTCGTACATTCCTGACTACTTGTCGTACTGACGCGTGCTGCCTCGGCCTGCGCGGCGCGTGTTACGTATTTTGGCCAAGCCGATCACCGCGCGGGCGCGGAGCGAATGTTCTTCACGGTGGTGCCTCACGTGAGTGTGCCTCACTGCCTCTCTGCACCGCTGGCTTGGATTGCCGCCATGGGGCCATGAGCCCCGTGTCGCTGGCGCTAGTTGTCGGTGTTTTGGCGATCCTTACTCGGCAACTTGTACTAGGGAGATGTATGTTCGTCGATTTGGTCGGTCACTTTGGCCCTTTTGCGCAACCCTATCGTGGACGACACAGAACCGACCTGGCAGCTGTCACCATCTACCATGCATGAAGTAGTGGTTGCCCAGTTCGGTGTTTCTGCTTCCTGCTTTTTTTGCCCCAGTTCGGTGTTTCTGCTTCCTGCTTTTTTTGCGGATCCTGTGGCTGGGTCGGTTCTGCTGGCCCATGGGTCGGTCGTACGGCTGTTGATGGCAACCTCCCACACCCCCGCTCTCCGAGACCACTGCGTCGCAACTTCGTTCACAATTATGAAAGTTCACAACCAAACCCACATTTGCGGCTTGCGATCAGCCGTCGCTGCTTTGCAATCGGCCGTCCCTCGCTCGCACTACCTGCTCCCCGCCGCGCTCGTCCTGTGCGTGGTCATTCAACGTCCCCTCCTCCGCCACGCATCGCCTGTACGTCATTTGTACCATTTGTGCATTGGATTGCGCAGCTGCAACTACATGAGACCGCCGCACAAACACCCATTCATGACGTACGACGGACGTCGTACGAAAGGCAGCTCTCCAATGCACTCTTGGATTGTCAAAAGCGGCGACGCCGCCGACGCGACAGCAACCCCACGAACGCCCGGGCCGCTGCCGCGGCAGGAGGGCGCGTTGTGCTCCCTCACGTGGGCACCCGCCGCCTCTGGAAGCCCTTGCCCAGGGCGTTGATGCCGAGGTCATCGACGGGCGCCGCCGCCGCCTCCGCCCCGATGCCCCGCCTACATCCGGCCCCCACGAGCACGCGAACTAGCCTACATGCCCCAATCCGCATACCGCATACGACGGCATACCGCATACGGCATACGGCATACGGCATAACTGCCCGCTCTGACCCCATACATGCTCCTTGCCTGCACTGCAGCAGCCCACAACTGACCTCCGCTTTCGTCAGGACACAACACCAAATGTAACTGCTAACTGCTTACCGCCAACCGCCACCCCTCACGCACGGCCCCGCCTCACCACTCCGCATCCACTCCCACAGGGCCGTTGGTACGCAGTAGCCCAACCCAGGCGGGACGTATAAGGGCCGTCTACGCCGCGTACGAAAGTACCGCCTCGGTGATACGACGCCCCTAACACGGCCCCTCACACGGCCCCTCACAATGCCCCTCACACGGCCCCTCACACAGCCCCGTGGCCGCCGGTGGTGCCGCGGCCCGCGGGCGTGGGCGTGGGCGGCGCCGACAGCCACGCGTTGCCGCCGCCGCCGCCGCCGCTGAGGGGGCTGCTACCCGGTACCACACCGCTGCCGGCGCCCAGCGGGTAGTAGCTGCCCGCGTGGCCGGGAGGGGCACCGCTGCGGGGCGGCGTCGCGGCGATGAACTCGGGCGACATGTCCATCTCCTGTACGGAAGAAACAGTGTAGCACAAACACACTCTAAAGCCGCATGCACCAGGAAACTTCGTACGTGATGCATGCGAAGGGGACATGCGAATCGCAGCAAAAGGTTGCGTAAAGAGAAGCGCGAGAGCGGCGGCATTTGGGAGAGACCAGCAGGTATGTACAGTACGCTTCGGGCCAGACGGGCACTAAAGGACACACGAGCAACGCACTGTACGGGGGCGGCTAGGAGGATGCCGTACACGTCGTACCTCGGGGTTGACCACCAGGGGGCTGTACTCGGGATTGAGTCGCGCCCGTACGGAGGCGGGCAGCGGCAGCGAGTATGCCAGCTGGCCCCAGGAGCGGGGGAGCTGCGGGGGTTGGGGGGCGGGGGGGGACGAGGGGGCGGCCAGCAGGGCGGTCACGGGCAGCGGGTTTGGGCAGGTTGGGCGGGTTTAGCAGAGGCTGGCGGAGGATGTACGGAAGGGCCGGAGTACGGCGGGTGCCAGGTTCAGCGGGTGCCGTACACGGCGACATCGCCGTCTAAAAGCTTCGCTCCAAGACCCCGAGACGCCCCGGCACACCCCGGGGTCCGCCCCAGCGTGCTCCCCCAAGCGGCCAACCTAACCCCGCGAGCCCAGCCCTGGGGGCCGTGTCGTCACACCCCGACCCACCCCGACCCACCCCGACCCACCCTGACCCACCCCGACCCACCATGCCCGACAGCGCCCGCCGGTGCACCGCCGCCGTGGTCGCCACCGCCGCCAGCGCCACCCCGCCCAACACCAGCATGGCGATGAGACCGGCGTGGCTCCGGCGGCCGCCGCCGCCACCGCCCCCTGCGGTGTCCGCATGTGTACTGCCGCTGCCGCCAGCATCCGCCGGCGGCACGGGCTCGGGCTGTGGCGGCGGCGACGGGGCCGCCGGAGGCGGCGACGGCTGCGGAGGTGTGGGGCCAGGCTGCCCCCCCGGCGGCGCTGGCGGCGGCGGCGGCGGCGCGGGCGCGTTTCGCGTGCACCGGGAGGGGCTGCCCGTGCAGCTCCAGCCCGGCTCGATACGGCATGTGGACGAGCAACCGTCTCCGTCGTACAGGTCGCCCGTGTCGCACTCCTCCAGCCCCTCCACCACCGCGTTGCCGCACGTGCTCAGCCAGCGGGTCACCTGAGTGCGGTTGGCGGTTGAACGTTGTGAGTTGAAAGTCCGTACAGCGGATTGGGTCTGGATTTGAAAGCGTGGACAGCGTGGTGTGTCGGACAGACGACGGACCCGTGGGTCAGCTGCCCGGCGGGGACGCGCTCCGCGGGACACCTACGGCTGCACAGCCGCATTGCGTACACCGGTACATCTGTGTTCACGCAACTAGCCAGGAACCCTTTGTGGGAGCCCCTTGTGTGTACAAAGCACCAAGGACTGAACTGCTGGTCAACTAGGAACGCCGCGCCAGCCAGCAGCCCACACTCTCCGGCACGTGTAAACCCCCGCCTCCCGCACCGACGCGTTCTGCCGGCTCCTCCTTCGGGCAACGCTCCAACATCCCTACGTCTACCGCCCCGCTCCCCCCCCCCCGATTCCGCGGGCACTCACCACCCACTGCGGCTCCTGCAAGATGGTCAGGTCGTGGCCCCGGCCGGTGGCGTCGCG
>LSYV01000002.1:251015-277598 GCA_001584585.1 Gonium pectorale
GGCCACCGCACCCCCCCCCCACCACACCACACCCCCCACCCAGGACGCCCGCCCGCCCAATACCCGCCCCGCTGCCCACCACCGCCCGCTCTGGGACTGCCCCTGCCCCCTGCTGCGCAGAACGAACGCCCCCCCGCCCCGACCCGCCGCCCGAGCACTGTCACGCCCCCACCGCCCCCAACTCACCCCACATTCGATGTTCCCCGCATGCACACGCCACCCCTCCGCCCCCCTGGGCCACATGCCGGACCCCCCTCTCCCTAGTGAGGACGCCTTCTTCCTATTCTGAACCCCCACCCACCCACCACCACCACCGCCGCCGGCCACTTTCCGACACCCACCTGGGCTGCCGGCTAGGATATGCTTTTGGTGCCGATGGATGCTGAGCGGCATCGCCGGAACCGCAACATCGACCCGGCCCCGCCCCACCCGCCTTCCTCCCTTCCCTCGCTGTAACCCGTACCCCTGCCGTACGCCATACGCCGTACATACCCGCGTGACAAAAGTCGCTGGTTGAGATCCACGCCTCGAAGGTGAGGGCCGTGGTGGGGAAGTCCTGCGGGCGTGGCGCGTCCGGCGGGGAGCGGGGTGGGGTGGGACGCGGGGAGCGGGGAGCGTTAGGGCCCGTCGTGCAGGGGCCCCATGGAGGCGCAGGCTCTCGCAGCTACGCGTCCGCCCCAAGATGTGCCGGGCCGCGCAGCCCGGGCCCCGGGGCAACCAGGAGGTTTTCCCCCCCACCCAACCTCGCACTCTCGTATACTCAGTATCTCTCTCCATCCCCAACTCACAATCCCGCCACAGACCTGCGCGACTCTGACCCCCGCCCCCGCCCCCGCTCCCGCCCCAGGCCCTCTGCGAGTCCCCGCACGCCGCACCTTGATGTCGGTCTTAACCACAACATGGTCCTGGAACAGCAACGCGTGGCCCGCGCCCCCGGGCCGCGACACGTGGCCTGACGGAGGGGGGAGCGCGGGGAGGGGGGGGACAGGGGGTGAGGGGCAGACGGCAGCGAGGGTCTGGGGCGAAGGCACCAACAAACGAGGGAGCGCGAAGCTGGTGAGGCGGGGAATTCACCCCACACCATACCACCCTCTATGTCAGCTTTCTCGCGCGAATGTGGGGCTCCCGAGGGCTGTTTGCAACCGTTCTCATTGCCATGCTTTATGTTCGGCAGGCATCGCTATTCAGGCTTCCGGGGTTCGACGTGCGACCGCTGAAGCCCATCGCACCGCCAGCCCATCCCGACACTGCTGCCGCCGCCGTTTTCTATCTCTCGTCTCGCCGCATAACATTCCCTCCCTCCGATGCCGCGAAGCGTTCGCGCGAAAGCCCCAATTCCAAACGCCTATCTCGCGTGGGACAACTAGCCAAGCACGCTATTTCACAACCTCGAGAACGATCGTAAGATCGCCGCCCCAGCCTCTGCCGGTTTGTTTCGGCCGCCGACCCGTGGGTCACTAGGTGGTCCGACCCACCGAGAACCCCCTCCGGCGAGCCAGCTCGGCCTCACCCCCGCGCCCACTTCCTGGGCGTGTCCTCCCATACCGCCATCCCACCTGGAAGTGCTTCTGAAGCCAAGCAAAGGCTCGCAATTAGCATCAGGCCGAGCGGCAAGCAGACCGTCTCTCGCGAACACGTTGCACCGCCGCGTCGCCCCCGGCGCCAGCTCCCGGGGCCTTGGAGGCCCGGCACACATCTTTGCAGCATCGCAGCAGAAGGGCCGAGGCCAACGTAAGCGTGGCAGCGGGCCGCCCTTTGGATGCCGCCCCTCAGCCGACTGTCGATCCCGCGGCCTCCCCTCAGGCTGGTGGTTTGACAGCTGCCTATGCCGAGCTGCGTCGGGCTAGCGATGGTGCCATTAGCGTAGGCAAAACAACTGATGCGAGCTAGGACCAGGAAAGGCGCAAAAAGCTCACGGCAAGTCGCGTTTTCGACCCTGAGGGTGTGGGTCGTATAACTCCCCTTGCCTGTCAGTCCTGAAACTTTGATACAAATGAAGCTGTATTCCGCGGCTCAACTGCCACGTTGCAGTCCTGCCACTTTGTGGTCCGCGGGACGACGGCCGTTGGAGCCGCCGAAGGCCGAGGTCCGCCACGGCCCTGGCCGAGAAGGGACAGGGGGCTGACCGGCGCCCCCCCCCACCCCGCCCCTACCTGCGCATGTGCAGCCCCGCGCTGCCCTCACCTCCTCCTCGGCCACATACGCAGCATGCGGGCCGCTCGGGATGCGCACCTCTGCCCTTCCTCACACACCACGGCTTTGGGGCCTCTCGCACAGGACTGCCTCCCCGGCCCGCCCCGCCACGCCCGCCCAGCGCTACCTGGCGGCTTCGTAGCTGGCGCTGCAATCCCGCCCAACCCGCCTGCCATGGTGCCACCCTCGCGCACAACCCCACTCGCCCGCTTGCCGCCCCAATGCCACGTAGGCACCACTAGCTAGCTTGACCAGCGGCCAAGTCGCGCACCGTCCGCACGTCCCAGCGCGCCGCGGGCCCCGCGGCCAGGCCAGCTGGGCAGCTGCGGGTGAACACACGCGGCGGGCGGCGTGGAGCGCTGAGGCCTGAGGGGTGGGCGGGGATCGCGGGTTGTCAGCGGCGTGGCCCCCCTCAAGACACACGAGCACAAATACACTGTTGACTGTTGACTGTTGGCTGTTCTTTCTCTTTTTTTCAGATTTCTTTTTTTTGGCACTCGGGTCTGGCAGGTCTGGCTGAGCCGTACAGGATCGCGGGGAACGCGGGTAGCAGCCTGTGGATTTGTGATTTGTGGGCAGTCGGAACTCCCCCCTATGTGCTCACGCAGTCAGGACCCGCGTGTCGGTCTTCCCTCGGGGAGTGAGCACGACTGGGTGCCGGCTGCTGCCGGGATGAGCGGGACCGACCCACGGGTCGATTAGCCGTTACACGTCCCAGCCCCACATGGCGGCGAGAGCAGCATAAGCCCCCGTGGGCAAGAGCCCCCGTGGGCAGGGCAACCGCAGCGTCACGGGGCTCCACACCAGGCGCGCAGTCCATCGTCGGACAGAACTTGACAGCCTACGATTCCGTACAACGATGGAACCCGTGAAACACCTGTCGGTGGGAGCCACCAACAAGGCCCGCTCCCCGCGCCATGCAGGCCGTGCACCCTCTCGCCCAAGACGATGCCTCGCAGGGTTGTAATGAAATGTCAAACACATGAGCACATGCCGTACATGCCGTACATTCACGCTTCGACGATGCTGCACGAGACGCAGTTGACCGATCGCGTCCTGCGAGAATCGCCAGCCCGCCACACCTACTGTACACCTGCGCTGCCGCCGTACAAAAGTCATGACGGCCCGAGCCCGCGCGAACCGCGCCCGCACAGGAGACGCGGACATCTCACATCCGCCTAGGAAACAACCCCACAGGAAGGTAGGGCAGGCGGCACAGGGGCCCGGGGGCGCCGCGGAGCGTGCCTCGACCGCCACGGTGCGGGGCACACTGGCTACGCCGAGGTGCGCACCGCGCACCGCACCGACAGCCGCCGTCCCGGTGGTGCCCTCGGCCCCCCCTCCCTCTCATGCCTCACCGGACGACGCGCACGGCTGCTGCTGCTGCTGCTGCCGCTGCTGCTACCGCCCGTCCGGCCGCTAACTGCCCCTTTGCTCCCGGGCCGCTGCGCACACAGCCCCTCCTGCCCGCCCTGTCCGGCCCGCACGTGGGTCACGTGGGTCCACCGGGCTGCAACTCCGCTCCGGTCAAACCGCCAACGGCCGGCATCGCCGAAGGCCCGTACTGTACGGCAGATCCAATCACGCTGACAATGAATTGTCTCGCCGCTTCGACCGCGGCGCATGGCCGCTTTTGGCACAACTGGTCGCCTCTTGGCAAACAGGAAAGTGTGGGCCAGGTGCCGCGATCACGCCAGACCTCGTTACCCGCCCCGCCTCGTTCGGCCATCGGCCCGCCAGCGCCAGTGCCCACGCCGGCACCCGGCTGGGTCTTCAGCTCCCAACGCGCCCCTCCACCTCCGCCTCCGCAGCCGCAGCATCACCATCACCATCACCACCTCAATTCCAGGTCGGCGCCTTACGAGTTGAGCGCAATCTCCAGCTGCTCCTTGAGCTCCCCCGACTGGTAGGCCTCTGCGGGTGGGGGTTGGCGGGTGGGCAGGCAGCAAGCTGCGGTTGGCGCTTGCAGGTAAGTCAGTCCTCCTACGCGCTCGGAGCTGAAGGCGTGGGTGCCACTGTACGTGTACCAAGTACAAGCAGGCGGATAAGGCGCCGAACTAAACGCCGTTCAGAATCCAAGGCAGCCGGCGGAGCAGACTCCGGGCAAGAGAAGCACCCGAGTCGAGTACGCGACACGCGACGCGCGACACGGGAGGCGCGGGATGAAACAGATCAGCCAAACGGCCCGCGTGGCCGCATGGGTTAGCAGTTGCGCCGCCAAAAGCACGCAATAAGCGCGTCGCCAGGCTGGTAGGCGCGCTCATGGCGCTCACCAATCATGATGTCGCAGCCGCCGTAGAACTCGCCGTTGATGTAGATCTGGTGAGGGTGGGGCAGGGAGGGGGGGTCGGGCCCCATCCCCCGGGCCATCGGCACCGCTCCGGTTCACCAACAACTTGCCCTGCCTTCTTCTTTCCTCTGGTGTTCAGTAAAAAATCACCAGCCCCATACCCCTTGCCAAGTGAAGAAGACTACGTGCAGAGCGTATCGCTGGCCGGCTCCCTGCTCCACCCCAGCTACCGTAAGCGGTGAACGCCCCCTGCCGCACCTGCGGGAAGGTGGGCCACTGGCTGTACTCCTTCATGCCGCTCCGGAGGCGGTCGTCCGAGAGGATGTTGATGTCCGTGAAGGGCACCCCCATGACGTTCAGGATCTGGATCCGGTACGGAATCAAGGCGCGGGGGCGAGGAAGCTGGAGCCGAGAAGTAGTGGTAACGGTGCGGGAGAGGAGTGCGTCGACACGCGGGGCGATGGGGGACAAGAAGTGCAAAGCGTTCTCAGAAGTTTGCGCGCAGGCCCCCTCGGTCGTCCCCCGGTGCGGAGGGAGAGTGGGGGAGGCACACATGGACTGGGGCCGCATGGGCGGGGGATGGATGCGGATGCGGGGGGGGGGGGGCATTACACGTGCGAGGTATGGGGGCAGGCAGGGAAGACCGCGCGGCCATGACTAGCTGTTTCGGGGTGTAAGCAGTTAAAGTATAACAGCTCGTTGTGTACGCTTATGAAGGTTAGAAGAGCGCCACTACTGAGGGGTGCTGCAACACCGCACTTCCGAGATGACCCCGCACCTGCACGACTGTGTTGCTGAAGCCGCATTGGGGAAATTGGCGGGTGCCCTTGATGAAGACCTGTACAGGGCAGCGCGCGCTCGTGCCTAGCTCTACAACGCCAGACTGCTATATCGCTGAAAGCTATGGCGATTGCATAAGCATACATACACTTACCACTATCTTGTTGTTCGCAATCACGCTGTCGATTTCTGCTTTCAGCTCTGGGCTCATCCCCATCGCTGCGGAAACACGGACGGTCCTTGCAAAGGGGCGCGCCTCCAAACCGCGCATGCCCGGCACCCTCGACGCCTTGTTGCTGCGGGGCAGGCTAGGCGCCTGAGGGGGCAGCCCCTTGCGGGTGCCGCGGGCATGGCATGCCACGGACGGGTTGCAACGCAGCAGCTGGGCCTGCATGTCTCCAAAGTGCGTTCGAATATCAAGATCACCAGTTGGGGGGCCTGTAGAATGGGTGTTGGAATGTGCTCATGTCCTGGAGTTACTGCTGTGTACGGCAGTCGTACAAATCCGAGTCCCGGTTGTGCCCACATTGACCAACATGTGGGGGAATGTGGATATGCGACAATGTTGTGGAGGGGATCGCTGTCACCTTAAGACGGGCACACGCGGTAAGGCTTCTGGCAACTGCCGTCCGCTTCATGCCGCATCCGACCGAGTCCACCAAGTCCGAAAACGTCGGTTGTGAAAAAAGAGAAACCTTTCTTCTCGCGCTGCGGGAGCTGCGGAGGGCTCGGTGGCGGTGTGGGCTGAGCGGATGTGCGGATGACGGCGGGTAGATATCTGAGCCTGCGGACCTGGGGCTGTGGCAAAGGGTGGCACGATGCACCCGTGTGGATACACAAACTAGCACAAGAGTGGGATAGGGCGGCTGAGGTTCTCTGTCGCACAAGAATGGGATAGGGTGGCTGAGGTTCTCTGTCGCTCCTTAAATTGTTCGGAAGGCCAGATCCCCGGTCGGTCGGCGCCGTAGGGCATGGTATCATAAAACAGTCGCTTACCGATTCGTTACAGAACCCACATGGGAGCAGTGGAAGCGGCCATGTATTGCCATGGCGACGTACCTTCGAATCACTGACGGCACGCGCCGTCGCGGCCCGTTCCAGCGCCGCACGTGCTCTAGCACCCAGCACTTGCAGCCAACATCAGCGTGGTGCACCCGTAATAAGCCTATCCTGACCTGCAGCCCTACGAACTATGTAGTCCTCGCCCAGTCCCCTCTGCCATGCGCGCACGCAGTTATTTGACGACACATGCAGCGTTCATTCACCATCGGGTGGACCCAAACCGCACCCTCGCGCAGGCATCACAGTGCACAGCGGTCTGCCACCCCAACTTGTCTATGTGGAGCATTTCTTATCTCACCGAACACCGCATGCACGGCGTCAAGGGAATAGCACAGGCACGGCACTGGCATGCGGTTGCCTTTGCTGTCACTGCACTGTCGCCATACGGCGCAAAGTCTGCGCTGCAGGCCTTTCCACGCTACAGGGCAAGCCCTTACTGTACACGTGCCATCACGGCCGCACCACGGCCATACGTAACAAGCCACGGCGACACATCGACTGCACACGTCACTGGGCCGCGGGCGGGTGGCGGCGCCATCGTGCGGCCGCCGTGACGCATGGCAACAGCCCAGAGCCTTGTGGAGCCCACGCAGAGCGCGCGCAGCAGACGCACTCTCCCGAGCGCCCGCCCCACCGTTAGTGCAGCCTGCGCAGTGCGTATCCACCTGCCAACCTGCCTGGAGGTCAAGCCCCCGAGTCTTGGCCTTCGCGTTCTTCCCCTGCCGAGAGGCCGGGCGCCTGCTGATACTCAGAAAAAAAAACACAAGCGAACCCCCCACGATCCACGATCCGAACCAACAATATTGTGCAGTACCCAAATCGCTTGTGCGAGGCCAGTTTTGCCGCTTCTTCAGGGCTCATTCGGCCGATTCAGAAATCAGCTATCTAAAACTTGGTGGCGTTGTACGGCATGATCAAGCTCTTGAGCGGCTTGGGCGCCGGGCAGGCCGCGTTGTACGACGGGCTAGCCGGGTCGTACGACGCGTCGTTGCAGACCTGGCTGCCGGCATACACCTTCTCCTGGCCAACGGTCAGGATCGAGTTGCTCGACAGCAGCGCCAGCGACTGGGCCAGGTAGGTCATGGCATCGCCTGCGGGGCGTAGGTGGATGGATCGGATCGAAGTTGGTCAGGTCCGTTTAAACAAAGCAAGCTCGTCACCGGAGCCAGTCCGTCCGCGGCAGCGAACTTTTGCACCGCACTCCATGCCAACCCACCATCATGCCTGCCAGCTGGCCGGCCTCCCCGTCCCAGCACAAGGCGCAACACACGCACTTTCCCCACCGTCACGCACGCCGTCCCAATCCCGAGCCGTCCCATTCCGAGCGGGCACGCGGCGCACTCACCAGCCTTCAGGGTGCCCGTCTTGCTGCCGGTGAGCATGTCCTTGCCCTTGCTGTTGTACTTGACGATGGTCGCGTTGAGCGCCTGCCACTGCGTCTTATTCATGCGCGACAGCGCGCCGGCCTCGGCAGCAGCCTTGTAGCTGAACAGCGTCGAGTTGATGTCCTTAACGACCGACTGGCCGAACGCCACCACCTGGTTCTCATACACGTTGATGACCTTGTTGGCCGACACGCTCGGCGTAAACACGCCCTGGGCGAACAGCGCGGCGGTGGTGAGGCCGACGACGAAGAGGGTGCACACCCACGAGGCAAACTGCTTCAGCAGGAACATCCAGTTCACGCCGCTCTTGCCCTCCAGGATGCCAATGCCGACAATGCCGCCGGTGATGCACTGCGATGACGAGGTGGGCAGTCCGTACTGGGCGGCCACCATGATGATGCAGGCGGTCGCCAACTCGGCGGCGAAGCCACGGGTGGGCGAGAGCTTGGCCATGCGCGTGCCCACAGCGCGGGTCACGTTGTAGCCGTAGGTGCCCAGGCCAACGACCAGGCCCAGCGCCGAGATGATGATGCACCAGATGGGCGCGCTGACCTTGGACGGCAGGGTGCCGGTGCGGACAGACCACCAAATGGTGGCCAGCGGGCCCGCCATGTAGCCCACCTCGCCGGCGCCGTGCGAGAAGATCACGCAAATGGCCGAGAAGACCTGGTGGGAGGCAGTGTGGGATACAGGGGCAAAGCATCAGGCGGTTGCCGGGGAAAAAAAAGTGGTCATGCACCAACGATGCGCATTCTTCTTCCAACAGAGCACGCAAGCATCGCGCGCCGTGCCACATGGTGCCGACTCGCGGTGAGCGACAAAGGACACGCAGCGTGCTGTCCCGCAAGCTGCCGTACGCCGTACCTGCAGGTACGAGAAGGCAAACTCGGCCTTGGTGTCGAAGACCTCGGCGTTCTCGTGAATTGCGGCAACAATGGGATCCTCCTCAACCACCTGGTGAATGTCAACCTCCATACCTACGTGCAGGCGTGTGGGAGGGAGGGGGGGCGGGGCGGGTTCGGGCAGGGGAGCATTGAGCCATCCCGCATTGCTGCATGAACTACACGAAACCGGCCGCCAGCCGCGCGGACAAACAACCACCGGCACATGACCGGCAAGGAGCCGCTGATCCGGCAAAACTGTCGAAGATGTTGCAAGCAGCTGCGCCATGCTCACGTCCCGATGCCGTACGCGCCCGTTGCACGCCCCTACCGTGCATGGCGGCGGCCCGGAGGGACGACATGGCCTTGAGGAACTTGGAGCCGCTCTCGGTGCGGTTGGCCTCCTCGTCCTTGGCAACTGCCTTAGCAGCTTCCTCCTCGGCAGCGGCCTTCTGGGCACTACGTGGGCCACGTAGGGTAGGCGACAAACGCACTCATATCAGCCGGGCGGGGACAGACGCCAATGACCTCTCCTCGACGTGCAACTGCCTCTGCGCATGTCTTGTGAACCTCCTCAATCCCGACTACCCAGCCACCGTCCCGTCAGTGTTAACCCAGCCTCGTCAGTGTTCACCCAGCCTGAGACAATCCGAAGACTCACTCCTCAGAGAACTTCTTGTCGGCCTTCCACTTGAGGATGGGCAGCACAATCACAACAGTGAGGAAGCCCAGGCCGGCGGCGATGATGGCGGCAATCCAGGCCGACTTGTTATCGGTCCAGCTGTTGTCGTTGGACTGGAAGGTCTTCTTCGCGCCCTTGGTGAACACGAAGTAAATGCTGCGGGAGGGGGTGGCGAGGATGCGACCAAAGAGATGCTCACGTGCGGGTCCAGGACGAAGCCGATCTCCCGCCAAGCCTCTGAACCCTGCCTGCCAGGCCCGCTCACTTGATCCAGGAAGTCAAGATAACCATGACGGGCAGGACCCAGAACGACAGCTTGTAGCTGTTCTCCCGGCGGAGCACCAAGGTGCGGACGGTGAAGAAGATGAGGGCCGAGCAGGCGCCGGTGAGGACTGGCGAAACGAACCAAGATAAAATAATCTAGGGCAGGGGGATGGGCAAGAGGCGCGGCCATTTAGGCGGGTGAAAAGTGGAAGGCGATCATTTTAACCCAGGGCACCAGGGCAAACGTGAGGGCGCGGGAGACGGTTGCCAAGCCGAGCGGAGCAGCGGCGAGGGAGATGGTGATGGTCATGCTCTGTCACTGATCATGCTTCCTCTTCAACCGAGCATGCAGATATACCAGCGCAAGGTGCGGGCATTTTTCCTGAGCCACGCGTCTTACCGGTACGACGCCCTTGTAGGGGGGGAAGCTGGTCTTGTCGGGAGTGGCCCAGTTAACGGCGTCGGCGCCGCCATACACCAGGCTGAAGCCAATGATAGCCCCGACTGCAAGGTTGGGAGGGCACAGAGGAACGCAAGAGAAGCGAGTTCGGCACCGCACGCGGAGCGAGTTCGGCACATGTCACTGCGGGCGCAGAGGCTCAAAAGCCAGCTGATAGATGGGCAGAGCCGGCGCGATGTGTTTCAACGCAACAATTTATTGTACGCAACAACGCCGGGCCACCGGGCCACCACCACCTAGTACGCATGTGCCCGACAGCGGACGACTTACTAATGGAATGCGTGGCCGACACGTTAAGCTCGCTGTACGAGGCGAAGGCCTGCCAGAAGAAGCCCACGGTAAGGGCGCAGATCATGCCGTACGCTGCGAGGGTCAGTGGGCGACAGGGTGGGGTGAAATGGGGAAACCCTGTCGTGCCAACGCAACCGAAGGCTGGTACGGACTTGGTAAACCGGACGCCATTCCAGTCAGGTGAGGCACAACGAGGAGCGCCCAAACGCACCATAGATTTCAGGCTCGCGCTGAAAGTAGGAAATCTGCGCTATGCCACCAGCGATGGTACTGGTAGACACGCGCCCGAGCACCAGCGCGCCAACGAACTCGAATACAATGGCAATCTGTGAGACCGCAGAGTCGGGAAAGGGGGACCACGGCGATCGGCTAAGGATACCCAGCACGTGTTGGTGTGTTGTCCGGTCGGCGAGGTGCACCGTGCAATAACCCACAAGGCACCAAGTGATGTATACCGTGCCACCCTATATTCGCGACCAGTAGAAGCAGCTACACTTTACTTCAACGACTTACACAGACTGCTTGCTTTAGCGTAAGCGTCTTGGCGCCGACAGAGGTACCGAAAGCGTTCGCAACATCGTTCGAGCCTGTGATAGGGTGACCCGTGTCGGCGCCCAGAACGACTGGACATGCAACACGGATAGAAGCGACTTGCCTGTGCCCCAGCCAAATGCGAACGCAGCGAACGATCCAACTACTACCAGCCAGAGATACTGCGAGCGCAAGAATTGCGCGGCACGAGGGCATCAGCATCGGCGGGCGAGACCTAGGAAGTCGCTGAGTGGCGCTTACTTCAGGAGCCGCTAGATATACGGCCATGGTTGACGCGGACTATGCAGGTGGCGAGCCGAGTGAAAATGGCACTCCTCAGACCGTTCAGTATGCGTTAACCGGCACTGGCGCGACGCTGGGTAGCCTAACACAGCCCTCAACAGCCGTATGGTATTGGCTCATGATGGCGGCGTTGCGGTGCAACACGAAAGCATCCCGTACAACGATGAACGCATATTCCGGTCCTGCCAAAAAGATGCTGACAAATTAGAACTGATGCCACCTGACCGCATAATCAGTCATGGTCTCTGGTCCTCAAGGGAATGGAATTCCAAAAAATTGGCCTGCAAGCCTGCCGTCGACCGCCTCGGTACTCTCCCACAGGCACATACACAGCAGTATGCGAGTGGCACTGCTTGCAGCCAAAGTGGCATCATAACGCGTCTGGGTCGAGAGCCCCGTACGTTACTCGTGTTGACCTTTGCGGTGCCAAGTTTCACCGGGTCGGCGCGAAGCGAGTGTAATACTTTGATGCGTTGACGCATGGCTCGGACGGATGGAAGGATGTTGGTATGCCGCCGGTGAAGACAGCTCGTTAGGTACACTGGGCTGCTGACACGTGAGTCCGCCCAGCGCTAAGCTCTGGCATTTGCGCGGCCACTGAAGCCGGGCGCGCCGGGCTGCTCCACAGCCGGTACCGGTTGGCCATGCCATGTTCGTCGTGTCGGACCCTAGCTGACACCTTTGACCGAGAATCATCCTTAACTGGACTGAGCGGAACACATGGCACTTGAGAACGTAGGAGGGTAGGTTACGGCAAGGGCATATTGCCTTGGCGTCTGACGCTGGGCTAACCTACCCTCCGCGCATATTCGTGACGCGGACCCACCTCGCCCATGCAGACCCACGCACTGCACCCAGAACGAACTGACTGCTGCAGCTGGAGATGTCAATGGTCGGTAGCCGCTTCGATGGGACGCCGCAGGATCCTGAGCTTTTGAAGGACTTCATGGCATGTCGGCATATTTGGACCGCGCTCCATCGATATTGTTATGGATGATCTGCCTACTAACGGCTTGTGTGCTTAACGCATTCCGGGTCTTAGGACAGCAGGTCCCGGTCGTGTGTCACTGTAGCAGCGGCCTTGCCGCCACAGATAGGTTTCGTGTACTCGCCAAATCCGTGTCCCAAGGAGGCTACCGCTCTAGACTACCGGGTCCTTAATGCAAATGTAGCCCTTTTGCGGCTTCGAACTGTGGACAGCTGCGGACTGGGGGACTGCGGATTATGGGTTGGGTGCGGGCTGAATGCGCGGTGCAGCTAATCACACCTGCCCTCTCACACACAGGTTACACGTCTGTCAAAGCCGGGGGGGGCATGGACGTAGTGCGACCTCTCACGGCCATCAGCGCAGGTGCATCCGCATCAGATGGGCGACCGACGCTCTTGGACAAGCATCAAGCATTCCGTCTCCTGAGATGGCGTTTGTGCGTGCGCGTCAACATGTCTCAGTGCCTGCTGCGACCGCTGATTGCGCCGCCGGTAACTGACTCGGACGGACCTGTTTCCGTTTCCTTTTTCCGCGGGATTGTCGTCCGTCCCAGGTCTGTGCAACGTCCCTACTTACTGGTCTTCTTCTGAACGTTCGGCGTCCCGGGTGGGCGGGTCGGACGCACGCGGGTCTGGTAACCGCCGGTCGCCGATGAACCGATGAACCGGTTGCGACGACGTCGGCAATGCCGAGGGGCAGACCCACAACAGTTCCGATGACGTAACCACGTAGTCACAACAACGCGCTGGGCCGCCTGCCCTACTGGAGACGTCGCGCCTTCGGGTATGAATGTTTGTAGAGCTGTGGCTCCCCCAACTGCGGTTTACAATCTTCTTGTATCACAACAACCCGGCGGTCCAGGGTGGCGGGCTGGGCGCCCCAGGGTCGAGTATCCGCTGGCCGCTGATGCAGTGGTACCTGCGCTGAACACTACGCCCACCGGGTCCGCCATCGCTGGCCAGGTAACTTAGCCACTGCCTAAGACCGGGATGGCCTATCCCTGTCCGTCTGCTCGTCTCCGTCGCCCGCCATGCTGTGTACCCGGCACCCTGTCGGTATTTGGTCTTGGCTGCCGTGGTGCGCTGTAGTGAGGGTTGGGTTATGGTGATTCTCATCATCACGGGAGGGCTATCTGTCCCTCCCGATGTCCGCGCCCTTTCTCGCCTCTCCGCCTGTTACCTTTCCACCCTTCTTGGCATCTACATGTTCTGCACTTGTTCTGCGATGGCTGAAAGACATGCAAGTGACGTGCGAAACGGACCTGGGCTCACTTGATATTGATACGCCCCCACCTCACCCCAAAAGCGCGTTGCTATGGCCGCCGCCCCAACCACCACCAACACACATTATACCGTGCACGAAGCTGCATGCGGCATCGGCGCGACGCAGGGTGGGATATCCCTGCACTTCCATCTTACAATAGCAGCTCGAGAGTGTTCATGACGGCGGAGTATGTGTTGTCAGGCAGTAATCCCTCGAACGCAGACGCCGGCTACACCCTTTAAGTTCCGCTAGTGGCTTCAACGCAGCGTTGATACGCAGCGCTAAGGGCCGTACGCCGGACAGGGCTATCCCAGATAATTCTGGGCGCGCAGCGCCCCCGCCCAAGGCTGATCTGCCGGTCCGGGATCGGCCCCGGTTCTGGGGGGGCCCTTTGGGGCCCAAGAGCACGTTTTGGGGGAGGGTCAGGTAAGGTCGGGTTGGGCCAGACACGCACGGGAGCGACAGTTGGGCGGCTAGCATCAAGCCCCGTTACCGAGAGCAGCTTCCAAATCCATCAGACAGACAGACTTCGTTACAGTACCCCCGACCCTGGGGGACCCGGCCTGCCACCGGGAAATCACTGCGAAAGTACGGGCAGCAAGGCAGCACCAGCAGACAAACCAAGCAATGAAACAGTGGAGTCAAGTGCTCAACCCAATCAGGGGGCCCGCGGCTGGGCATGGAAGAAACCCACACACGGGCCGTCCACAATAGAGGCCCGCCACCCAACATGTCAAACCATGGCTGTGGAGACACTGACCCGCGCCATCCCGGAGCCAGTCCCGACCACGAGCGGCAAAAAGCACATACGGTCGACAGGCCCACATACATACAGGTATCAAGCGAGTTGGTAAACAAGAAAACCAAGGAAAACCGAGGGAGACCTATGTGTCACTCCGCGCAGTGCAGGCGTCCAGCCACGACCCGCAGGAAGGGGTGCCCAGCAGACACACCATCCATCATCAATCCATCGCTGAAAGTAAGCCGCGTTAGGAATACGACGACTTCCTGCTCGCACTATGGCAGGCAGGCATTGACCCTTTGGCGATGCACTCCCCCTCGCGGGAAGACATAGCCGTCAACCCTGAGCCGGACGGCGATGACGGGAGCGAGGGAAGTAACTCGGACTAACTCGTACCCTCCCAGTGATGACGAGGCTTGCTGTGACAGTGGCTAAGAGACCGGTCGTGAGGGGGGGTTGCGGGCGGGGGACGGCGCGCAGGGCGAAGAGGGTGGACAGGAGGAGGAGGGGGAGAATGCGGGAGTGGAGCAGGCCGAGCCACTGGGTTGGACGGCCGCAGCAGCCCGGGCACTTGGCTTCAACATGGACGGACAGGGGACGGACTTGACTCTTTCCTGCTATCGTGCCGCAATACTCGTACCTAGCCACCGGAAAATGCGCACACACTCCAGCTATCGTAGTGGCCCGGACCGGAACGGTTTTCGGCCTATATTGGGTTGGCTCTGATGTTCTTTGCGTTGACGCATGGAGCGCACGGATGGAGGGATGGTGCCATGCCGCCCGTGGAAGGCCCGTTCCAGCTGTCCTGCTCTCAAACGGCGTGAGATACGGTGGGCTGCGGGCGTGTGAGTCCGTCCAGCGCTGAGCTCTGGCATTTGCGCGGCTTCAGCGACCTATACGTGGCGATTCAGTAGCCCCCTCCGCTGTGGTCGCTGGAGCCGGGCGCGCCGGGCTGCTCCACGGCCGGTAGTCGTGGATGCCGTGGCCGCGTACCAGGAGACCGAGAGTGCAACCACCTGGGGCTGCGCGTACCCATATGCCATTTGAAAACGTAGGAGGGTAGGTCACGGCAAGGGCATATTGCCTTGGCGTCAGAGGCGCTGGACTAACCTACCCTTCGCGCATGTTCCTGACGCGGACCCGCCCACCACGTCCAGCACATTGTAACGACGTCGACGTCTTAGCACGCCACAGCCCCAGTCCCTTGAAACCAGGCACGCAGACAGTATGCGCGCCAGTGTCGTGCTCGTCCTCCGGCGGGCATCTCCGTGCGCATCCCGGCAACGGCCGCATAGCAAGCGAATGATAGGCATAGACGGCCACACGTGATGCCGTCCTCCCACACAGCGTTGCCATTACAAAGCGGGGCCAACAAACGGGGCCTAGCTTCGTGCTTAATGCCTTGCACTGAGGTGGGTCACCATAAGAGTCTGGTCATGCAATGCATAGTGTCACGGGCAATCCGAGCACCTGGTCAGCTGCGCGGTCAACGTTCTCCATTTCAACTCCTCGGTTCGGTTGGAGACGGCCTTGTGCAGTCTGGCCCACCGCCCCTGGGCGGTCCCACTGCTGGGACTGAATGCAAGCGCATCTTCAAGGGGCGGAAGGCACGCAATCCGCGCGCCCCCGCCCCGCCCCCGTCCCGTCCATGCCGCCCCCAAATCGTGCCCAGACCCAGGGATCATTTATCAAAGCGAGGTTAGCTTAGCTCCGAAACGACACACAGCAACCACCCACCTTCATTCGTTTGTTATGCAGAGCCGCAAGATGACGCCACCCCCGCGGAGCGTCGCGACAGGAGAGCGAAACGGATGTCGTTGGGGGGGGGCTTGGGGAGGCCACGGCAGGACCGCAGGCGCTCCCCCTCCATCCCCTTCCAAAGTCCGGTGGGCGGCGGGATCCGTTTCAATACATTCCGCACCTGACTGCGTTGGCCTTCAACCCATGCATCCGGGGGCTGCCAGCAAGCATTAGCGGCAAGCGGCCGCTTCCCACGCCACCGCCTCTGTCACACACAAGCATCGCCATGCTCCCAACGCCCAGCAGCCCAAGGCACGTTGCGCAGTTGCTGGCGTTGTGCCACGCCACACGCCGCACGCAGGTGTTTTCGGAATGCGGGGCGCGCATGCCGCGCACGGGCCGTGCCCGCACTGACGCGGTCGTGGCGGCGACCCCCCGCTGCCTCTTGGAGTCAAACGGAGCCGCACTGGAGCCGAACGCGCCGGCACTTCGCGTCCGCTACCCAGACTCCGGCGACGCGGCCTCCTCTTTCGCGCCGCCAGATCCTGTCCCGCCTCCGCCCCCGCCTCCGACACCAGCCGCCTCCGCCGTCCGCACGTCCGCCAGCAGCGCCCGCAGCCGCGCCAGCACCTCCCCACTGGTGGGCCGGTCCTCCGGCTGCTGCGCCCAGCAATCTGCGATGAGGCGCCGCAGCGGCTGCGGGCACAGGGGGGCTCCCCTCGGGCGCCGTCTCCGGGCGCTCGCCCACCACGGCCACCTTGAAGCCCACCACGGCGGTGCGCACGCCGCTCCAGGGCCGGTTCCGCGTGACCATCTCGTTGAGCAGCACCGCGAGGCTGTACACGTCGCAGGCGGCCGTGACCTTGACGTCCGCGGACACAAAGCACTGCGAGCCGGGCATCAAAGGGGCAACGAGAGAGATGGGGGGGGGGGGAGGTACACTTCAGGCGAGATGGAGGCCCAGAGGGGGGAGAGATATGGTGCAGGGGAGTATGGTGGAGGCTTGACGGACAGGAGCGGCACCCTGGGCCGTGGACGAGCGCGCGCTTCCCGAGACCCCAGGCGCACCTCCGGGGCCATGTAGCACGTCTGGAAGCGTCGGTGAAGAGGGCGAGCGGCGAGCGCAGAGGGCGGAGGGGTAAGGAAGGAGGGAAATGGGGCGGAGTGCGAAGGGGTCCGGCAGGGGGGCAAGCGGGCATCGTCGGGCGGCTGCGTGCGCCAGGGTGGAGAGATGGAACACGTGGCCCAGCACATGGTCAACCAGCAATCGCGTTTTGGCATTGAAGGGCAAGCCACATATGTCATCTGCGCATTGTGTTCGCCAAGCATCCCTGCTGCCCACTCCTGCCCCCCTCCTCACCGTGCCCACTTCCGCATCCCGCGTGTGCAGCGTTGTGTTGGCCTTGAAGCGCGCGAGGCCAAAGTCACTGCGGAGAGAGCGGCCATGGCGACAACGGGGGCGAGAACCGGTAACTAAAAAGGTACGAGGGGGGGAGAGGGTTGGAAGGCATTCTCAGTAGAGAAGCCCTGGGGCGCATAGGGCTCCCGACCGATAACAATTGGCTGAGCGCTGAGGGTGGAAGGGAGGGGCCAGGGTCCCCGGTGAGCGCAATCCGGGTACGAGGGGGGGGGCAACCGCACGCCCTGGGCAACCGCACGCTGGCGCCCCAACCGCGTCCGAGAGGCTCTCCATGCCATGCACCGGCCGCCGCCAGCACTGCACGATGATCGGTCAGGCGCGGCAACGACGGCGCCAGGCGCAGCGCCAGGCGCGGCGGCGCGCCCGCCTACCGTGCTTACCCTACCTGATCTTTGCGGTGCCGGCCTCGTCCAGCAGCACGTTGGAGGGCTTGAGGTCGCGGTGCACAATGTGCGGGTGCAGGAAGGCCAGCCCCGCCGCGATGTCGACACCCCACTGCAGCACCAGCTCCAGGCTGTAGGCCGCGGAGGCTGCGCGGAGGAGCAACATCGGCAGAGCGCATGCGTGTTAGGGGGGCGCCGTCAGGCCCCATAGGGGTGGAGGGGCAGGTTCGAGGGAAGTATTAGCCGCAGGCCCGTCGGTCCTGAGGGCGAGTGGTTGTTGGTCATCGATCAGCACTCGTGCCCCTCGCGCCCCAGCACACGGCGGAGGAGCACGGCGACACACGTTGGCCAACCGGGCAACGAGGCGGCTGTGGGAGGCCGGGAGCGCTGGGCAGGCGTGTGGCCGACGTGTTGCGGCTGACAGCGACGCGGGAGGCGAGCATGACCGACGTGACGGACGCGGGGTTGCGGGAGACACGCAAAGCAGCGCATGCGGTGCGGGGTATCGGCAATTCGGGATAGCCGCTGGCAAAGCGTAACCGCGCCCACGCCTGGGGAGCAGGCTGTCGACGTCTTCAGCAGCCAGCGGTTCGGCCGTCGGCCAGGCTGATAGCCGGCGCTTTGTACCCCGAATACGGTACACCCCAGCCTTCCCTCGATGCGGCGTTCGGACCATCATGAAATCGTGACACCCTGCCCTCGCCCCGCCTTTCGCCGAGCGCGGGCACCGTGGGGCCGTATCGAGGGGTCTCACCTCCGTAGATCGCGTGGCTGAGCGTCTGGCCACACAGCTCCTCCACCAGGAAGGACGACCCCCCCTGCAGCGAGCCGCCCAGCAGCTGCACGATGTTGGGATGTCGGAGCGAGCCCAGGATGGTCACTTCCTGCGGGGGACCGGGGAGAGCGGGTTCGGCGGAACCCGGGCTCTAACTTCTGACTAGCCGCAGAAGCACGGAATGACAATTCATGATCAGGGGGGCCAAGCATAGCCCCTATTAACCCCTAAACAGGGCATTGGAGGCTAGGCAAGTCGGGATTGGCAAGAAGCGGAGGACACGGAGGCAAGCTGGCAAAGTGCCCCTACCTGTACCAACGTCCGCAGGTGTCGGTTGTACGAGTCGGTTGCCTGCTCCCCGGGCGGCGCGTTGAGCAGCTTGACGGCCACGGGCCGCCAGCTGCCGTCGGGTTCCCGGAGCGCGCCGCGCCGTACCACGCCCGACGTGCCTGCCGGGGGGTGGGGGGCGGGGGTTCCGTCACACGTCGATGTGGAAGCGCTGCCAGGCGGGCTTGAGGGGGGCCGACCCCGGGCCACTTGCGCCAGGCCGGACGCGGACGCGCCAGGCCGGACGCGCCAGGCCGGACGCGCCAGGCCGGACGCGGACGCGCCGACCGAGCGGACCACCATCCGCGAGCGACGCTGTGCACGTCGAGGCAGCCACGGTGCTAGCACGGCGCGGCGCGGCTGGCGCACGGACGGACGGCGATACGCCTGACAGAGGCCCTGTGGCGTGTGCTCCTGGCGCAGGCTTCGGAGCACACCGAGTGCCGCACCGTGCACCAGGGCTGCGGTCCTAATCCACAGCAGGAAGGCAGCGCCCCTACGCAACAGGCGCTCGGTGCCTTACCGAGTTTGCCGCGGGACTGGAGCGCGGGGCGCTTGCGGCTTTGGTGGGGTCTGGCATGTCGGTGTGGGCTGATCCACTTTGCTCTGGCCGCTGATGCGGAGGGCTGTCCATGCGCTACCCCTCCGACAGTGAGCGCCCCATGCATCCCCATTCATCAGGTGGGCCCAGTACTTCATGCAAAACACCCGAACGCGGGTCTCCCGTCCACAGCTGCTCCCGCAGCCCTCGCGCCTTCAGCGTGCGCCGATAAGAAGACGGCGCATCCCGCCTCGCTCATTCCGACCGCAAGGAGCTCCGCATGTACGCACCGCCAGAGCACGCACGCACCACCGGGCACCACACACGGGGCCTGTTGCGCCGAGCCCTTTCAGTGGGAAGCGGAGCGCCGGCCCATGCCCCAGCGGGCGCCGTGCGGTGGGCCCGCGAGCTTTGCTGCTTTGGTGGGAACTGCACGAAGCGCCGGCAGGTATGCCGCGCGCAGCAAAGGGGCGCTTTTCCCCCACCCCAACCCCCACCAACGCCCCACCCACCCACCGTGGCCCAGGTACGTGGCGGGGTCGTCCACATCCACGATCACGTCTCGCCCCAGTAGCAGCTCCACCGCCGTGCAGGTGGAGGGCATGGAGGCGGCGCCGCCACCCGCCGCCGCCTCAGCCTCAGCTGCCGCCGCCGCCAGCTCCTCCGCCGTCGTCCCCATCGGCGGCGGCGCCTGCGCCGGCAGGGGCCCGCCACCCCCCGGCCCATGCGCCTGCTGCAGCTGCGGTGTTGACGGCCGCGGCTGCTGCTGTTGGAGCAGCGGCCCCGTGCTGCTTTCGGGCCCGGTGGCCCCGGGCGGCGCGGGCAAGGGGATCCCACTCGTCCCGGGCTGCTGCCCCAGCGGCGTACTATCCGTTCTGCCTCCAAGGGAGCTGCCGCCACCGCCGCCGCCGCCGCCGGCGGACGCGGCGGGCCCCAGCCCAGACGTGGACGCAGCTGAGGCATCGAGGGACGGGTCGGGGCCCCGTATGCTGGCTGGCGGTCCGGAACCGCCTCGGCCGAGCGTGGGCCGCGCTGCGGGGGCCACCTGCGAATGTGACGAGGGCAAGTAAGGGGGCCGCGGGCGGAGACGCATGTTGTGTGAGGCATGTTGAATGAGAGGCGAGGCGAGCAGCGGTAGGCTTGGTTCCGCGGGAACCGCCATGGCCCGAGTCAGGCTGCTGAGGACTTCGGACTCGCGGAGGGCAGCCATGCACCCAGCAGGAAGCGATCAGGGGCGGCCCCTGGCGCCTCCACCACACCCGTTCCGTTGGCGGTGACCTGCGGGCCCTGGCCCGCCCCGCGTGCCATCCACGGCCATGCACGTCCACGTTACACCCCCACTCTCCTCCACCTGGGGACACCCGCTGCAGGCGCCCCGCTCGTCGACTTTCATTCCCTTTCCCCTTCAACTCCACTCTCCTCCACATGCTTAACACAGCAATGGCGCTCACGTTCATAGCCCACTGCTGTTATCATCGCCACCCCATTCCACTCACGTAGAGCGCCCGCTGGTACAGCGCCGCGTGCAGCTGCTGCTCCGCTAAGCCGCCGCCGCCGTTGGCTGCAGCGCCCGCACCGCCGCCAGCGTTGCCGCCGCCGCCATTCGCCGCCGCCAGCGCCGCCGCCAGCTCCTCCGGCGTCAGGCTCGCCCCCGCCAGCATCCGGCCGTTGGCCTCCGCAAAGGCAGACGCGTTCGTTGAGTACTCCCCCCGGAGCGACGCCCCCGCAGTTCCGCTCACGGGCCCGGTGGCGGTGCCCGTGCCCGAATCCGCCCCCGTCACGGTGGCGGGCGCGTCGCTGTACTGCGGCGCGGCGATGATCGCCGCCGCTTCGTTCGCAGCTGCCGCCGCCCCGTGGGGCCGCTGGAGCTGGCCGCCCAGCACCAGGCGTATGGCGTCGGCGTCGGCGAGGGGCAGCGGGGAGGTGTCGCCCCCCATGGCAGTCCGGGCGGTCCGGCCGCTGGACTCCGTGGTGGTCTGGTCGCCGATGGCCGTGTCGCTGCTAATGTTTGTGCCGGCCGGCGAGCTCTCCGCGGGCGCGCCCAGCGTCTTGTCTCCTGTGGGATGACGGGCGGGGCGGCGGAGGCCCAAGGCAATGAGGATGGTGTAAGCGAGCGGAAGCTTGCCCGCAGTGTGCGCTACCGTACATGCCGGGTCTACTGTTGATTAAGGTGCTAGAAGACGGTGGCCGCGCGCCTGCCGCTGGTTCCAGCAGACAGCACATATCTCGTCAACCCGCGCGTCGCTCGGCCTCCCAAGGCGGCGGCGGCGGCGCGCCCCAAACCCCGCTGCTCTTGCCCTTGACACACCTTCCCCGCCCACACCGATGGAGCTGCGGCCCAAGCAGTCCACGTAGTCGCACCTGCCCGCCCGACCGCCCGCCGCGAGGGCATTCTCCTATCAACCTCCCCAGCAGGGCCCCCGTCTGCCGTAGACGCTTACCTCCGTTGCCCGCTGCCACAATCACCGCAGACAGCTCCACGCTGTCTCCTCCTCCTCCTCCTCCACCTGCGCCCTCGCCCCCGCCGCCCGCTCCTCCTCCACCGGCGCCCGCCTCCTGCCGTCCCCCCGCGCTGTCACTGAGGCTGCGCCCCACTGCGCCGACGCCGCAGCGGCCGCGGCGGAACATCCACGCCCCTACCGCCGCCGCAACGATGAGGGTGGCGGCGCCGACGCTGAGGCCGACGCCGATTCCCAGCATCTGCTGGTCGCGTTTCCCGTCCGCGGCCCCGGCCCCGCCGCCGTCGCCCGGGCCGACGGGGGGCGGGGTCACGACGATCGTGGGCGGCGCCGGCGCCGGCGGTGACGGTGGCAGCGGTGAGGGGCTGCCTGGAGCAGACTGGAGCGAACGCAGCGGGGTGCCCCACCACAGCTGCATCTCCTCAACGTAGCTGCCCGCGTGGGCCTGGGTTCCGGGGGAGCCGGGCAGCGGGGGTGTCGAATTTGGGCGGGGAGGGATGCGCGCAGGACAGCGTGGCTGGCATAGGCATATGCATAGGCACGGCTTGCACAAGGTACCGGTAGCAAGGTGGGGGCTGCGGCGCGGGCGGATGCGCAGTGGCCCGGGGGCAGAAGGTCTTCGCAGGGGGTGCTTAGCACTGGGTGCCCATGGTGTCGTCACTCACCGCCCCGCCTGCCAAACGCCCTCCGGGGCCCCCAAAGCTCCGCTGCTGGAGGCCAATCCCCTCCTGGCGCCGCCGCCCCGACCCCGAGCCCCCAGGTCCCTACCTGCACCGCCACCAGGTACCCCCCGCGGGCGGCGAGATGCTGAAGGGCGTGCTGCAGCTGAAGCCCGGCCCCGCGGGGGTGCTCCACCGGCGGCCCGTGCTGGTGCGGATAACTAGCGTCTCCAACAGCCCGCCGCGGCAGCCAGACACCTGCGACATGCAGACGGCGAGGGAGCCCGAGGGTGTCGGGGCATCGTAGAAATAAAATCGTAATGTAAAAAATCAGGCACAGCGATTAGATCACGACGGTCATTCGTGAAGCCCGTAGGTATATAACGGCCATGGTCTGCCCTGGAGTTGGGAAGCCCTCACCAGCACGAGCCTTCACAAGGCCAGAAAGCTCCCATGGAGGTGAAGGGGCCCCTCACCTGGACCACGACTTCGCCCAAGCTGAGGTTCAGCATCAGCGCGTCCCAGCCGGCGTCGGCAGAAATGTACGGCAGTATGTTGGCGGTTGGCGCCTGGTCCACCGGCGGCGCCGCCGCGCCGCCGGAGGCGTTGGCACTCTTGTAGGTGCCGTCCCACGAGCCAAGGATGGCGGGCTGCGAGGAGACGTAGCGAAGGCCGTTAGGGCCGCGGACGGTGCTGCCGGGGCCGGAGCGGTTGGCGCCGGCCGGCGGGAAGTACTGTACGGCGAGCGCGGACACCACATTGTACGTGTACGGCAGTACGTCACTGACGGCAGACCAGGAGAGCAGCGGTCGGGCCGCCAGCGCGCCGAGCGGGGCGGTGATGGTGACGTTGAACAGGGGTACGCTGCTGCCGTTTATGTACAGCATGCTGTCGTTGACGTCCTGGGCGGGGCGGGGGGCGGGGAGGGGGAGAGGTTTTGCAAACATAGCATCGAGCAGGAACGCCATGGTGCGTTCGCGGCCAGGGAAGCTATTGCGCAAGGTAGCAGCACACACTGCGGCAGATCGGCAGCAAGCAAGGCGCAACCGGTCTTGCCACACCCGCGAGGACTTGCCCCTTCAGTTAGGGGCGTGGCGCGCCATTTGGCTGCTGAGCGTATAGACAGGTACAGCGCCCGGCGCCGCCGCCACCAACACACGGGTGCCGGTCCATGCCCACCTGCGACTGCTTGTACCCTGGCAGCAGCTGCGACAGCGAGTCCGCGACGCAGGACGGCCCAGACATGGCGATTCCGTCGCCGACCGGCAGCTGCGTCAGGGAGTGGGGGCCTGGGAGGGTGCGGGGGGACACACGCGCGGGACGCGGGGTAAGGCCGGCGCGGCTCCGCGGACTTGCACGGCAGCGTACAGGTCCCCAGCAGCAGCTGCAGGAACGCTATGGGACACGGTTGCGCAGCACTCGGTAAGGGGCGTTGCGGGCGCATTCCCAACTACCGTACTGCCACAAAAAGCTTGCGAATAAATAAATAATTATATTTGGGCCTTCGCAAATCTCTGTAATAAATTATTAATTATTTGCGGGCCTCGCAAATATTTTTTGTTCGGCTGGAAAAATTCTTAGGACAGCTCGCAAACTTCCAGTTACTGTAGTCCAGGGGAACGCGTGGAGGCACAGTTGACCGCATGGGCTTACCAGGGGGCACCTGGCGTCGGGACAAGGCCAACGCAAAACCGTGGCAGACACCCAGGGCGCTGTATGTGTGCAGTGGACGCGTGAGGGCTTTGACGTTAGCGCAATGCCGTGCCAGCAGTGAAGCTTAGCATACCGCACGGGTACCGTTCATAAGTGGCTTGCGACGGCCCATGTGAGATGCAGTACCTTGGGCGTCTGGGTTTCAGCTGTGACTTGCATACGGTGTGCATGCTGTACTTGCGGTACTCCGGTACCGTTCCGCACTGGCATGTCTGTACGTGTGTTGTTTCCTGGAGCAGGCTTGACATTTATTACGTATAATTGAAGGGAAACGTGTACGGTTTTCGATGTACCAGCAAGCAGGATTCGCAAACTTTGCATCCTTTGAGCGCCCTCGCAAACTTATAAAAACCCTCAAGAAAACACCCAGGGGAGGTTCGCAAACATTTCGAGGGTATTAATAATGTTCGAGGGTATTCATAATCATGTGGGCCCCTCGCAAACTTTTAGGCTCGCAAACTTTCGAGGCAGTACGGTAATGAACGGCGGGACTCCAGCGACCAAGCGCGCATGACCAGACCGTACGTCGCAGCAAGCCAAAGCAACGCGGCCGGCCAACTCACCCGGTGTGAAGCGTGTGCCATCGCCGCTGCCGCGCGCCCCCTGCGGCCCCGGCCAGGTGGCCTTGCAGATGACAGACAGCTCGTCGGCGCAGTCGGTGGCCTGCACCGCCGCCAGCTGCGGACGCAGGGTCGGCAGGGCGATGGGAGGGGCAGTATCCTGACAGGTGTTGCGGAGGCTGGTGGGTGGAGTTGCGGCAGGCAGGCCGGGACGGCAACGCCAGGAAGGTGATCAAGAAAAGTCGGAAAGGTGCGAAGGCGGGGCAGCATGCCCCTACAACGGGCGTACACCGGAAGCAGCGGAGGACATCACATCACGTGGCGTTGACATGACCATCCAGCTCCCTGCAAGTACCAGGCGGTCATGACATGTGGCAGTCCAGGCGGCTCCGACTGGCAACTGGCGGCTGGCGACGTGTCCGCCCTCGTACTCTGCCGTTCCGAAGGCGTCGCGCGCCTCTACAACCAGGCTGTAGTGCGAAATGCCGAGCTCCCGCGCACGGCCCCTGGCACATTGCTCGTGAAGCACGTCGCACGGCAAGGCCGCACCTGCACCTGCCCCGCGTCCACGTCAAAGCTGGCGCTCAGGCAGTCTGGCGTGGGGGCGCCGGGGCCCAGCTGGTCGTCGGACGCAGGCGACCCGGGGCGCTTCTTCATCCAGATCAGGCCTGCGGGCCGAAACAGGGCGGAGCGGAGCGGACAGGCGCACAGGGGACCGCGTGGAACCAGGCGCTCCACATCACCGGCAATGCGAGAATCCTCTGCGTGACTCACCCGCCCCGCCCCGCCCCGCCCCGCTTTCCCTGCGCGGCTCTCAGGTGGGTGCGCCCCGCAGTGGTGCCCCGCCACATCACTCACGTCCTTGCAGGCGCTGCAGGAACTCGGCGTTGGCGATGACCGACACCTCGAAGGCCACCGCGTCAGTCAGGTCCACCATCCGCCAAGGCAGGCCCAGTGCCGTCATGTTGCTGAGGGGTTGGGGTTGGGGGTTATGCAGTCCGTGGGGGTGGGGCTGGCGGCAAGATGGTCAGCAGATGGGTAATTGCAGGAACGGGGCAGGGATGGGAGGGCGCCGGATCAGGGTGGGCAGCTGCGGGGCAACGGCAGCCGCATGTATAGGCCCTGAATGATGGCGACAACGGCAAGGCGGGGCAAAGTGGTGGAGAGGCGGTAGCCTAGACTTCTGAGCACGAACGCAGTTGCGGGAGGCGGCGCATGCATCGCATCGCACGGCAGTCGATAAGTGCATGCACAATCTCGCATGCCACGAGTCTCGAGGGTGGCGAGGGGGGTTGGAGGGCAAAGGGAATGAACAACGACAAGCTGGGTGCCAGCAGCCGAGGGGGGGTTTGAAGGAAACAGGGTTTGATGGCGAAAAACTGTGTTCCAGCTGTGTTCGCCCGTTCGGCTGCCCAGCAGCCGAGGGTGGAGGCAAGGCAGGGAGGCAGCAGCGGCAGAACCGGCAGCATGCCAGGGGTAGGGCGGGGACGGCACGAGGTGGCCTCTCTCGGTCAAGCGTGCTATTGGCGCGACAACCGGCGTAGGATGCCCCGTCGCAGGCACGGGCGTAGGATGCCCCGTCGCAGGCACGGGCGGAGGATGCCCCGTCGCAGGCACGGGCGAGGATGCCCCGTCGCAGGCACGGGCGGAGGATGCCCCGTCGCAGGCACGGGCGGAGGATGCCCCGTCGCAGGCACGGGCGGAGGATGCCCCGTCGCAGGCACGGGCGGAGGATGCCCCGTCGCAGGCACGGGCGGAGGATGCCCCGTCGCAGGCACGGGCGGAGGATGCCCCGTCGCAGGCACGGGCGGAGGATGCCCCGTCGCAGGCACGGGCGGAGGATGCCCCGTCGCAGGCACGGGCGTAGGATGCCCCGTCGCAGGCACGGGCG
>LSYV01000002.1:279963-304810 GCA_001584585.1 Gonium pectorale
GTCGCAGGCACGGGGCGGACCGCCGAACGCCCTCACCACCGCATCGTCACCCCAGCCGCACAACCACGTGCACCGCGACCTCCTCGCCTGCCTACCTCCTCTAGTCCTCGTATGCCCCCTGTCCACTCAACGATATGCCCCCTACCCCCCTCCCCACCCAACAACCATACCCTTCCGTCGCTTAGGACCTCGCACTGCCACTGACCCATGCCCCGCGTCTGCCCCTGCCCCTGCCCCGCCTGCCGCCACCGCCCCCTCCCCTCGCCCCGCACCTGCACAGCTGCGCGGCGTCCCTGTACCGCACGCTGGCCGCACTGCGCAGTATGGCGTACACCATGGTGCCGCCGCGCACGGGCGCCACCGACGCCGCCGTCGCCTGCTCGCCGGCAAGCAGCGACCGCCCCCGGCCGCGGCCGTCGCCGTCCCAGCCCCGCTCCGCCAGCACGCGGTGGCGCCGGCCGCCGCCGCCGCGCTGCTGCTGCTGCTGTTGCACCAATCGATCGTCGGACAGGCCCGCGACGCCGCCGCCAGAGGCCGGGGAGGAGAAGGGCGATGCGGGGGATGGAGGCGGCGGGGAGCTGGGGGCGGCTGGCGTGGACATGTCGAGCCCCTCGTGGGCGGTGAACAGGAGGTCATTCCACGGCACGGAGCCGCAGAGACCGTAGCTGGGGTCGCATGAGTTGAGCTGCGCGGCAGGGGCCATGCGGCCAAGAGGTCAGAAGACATACAGCATACGCATAAGGATAAGCATGGCATTCGTCAGCTGAAGAGCGGTTCCACGACGCATAACGCCTCGAGGGGGAAGGCCCCCTCATGCACAAATGTGGTGCGCGGGGGCCAAATGCCGTACTCAGCGTACCCGGCGGAATGCCCGAATTGATATTGTGTATTGTGCTGGGACGCACAACGCGTCACCTGGGGCCCGCGCGGTGCTGCCAGGATCCGTTGGCTGACTTACCGGGTTCGGAAAGCTGGACTCGCTGCCCAACATCGTTATGAGGCCTCCGAGTCCTGGTCCCCCCGCCAGCCGCTGTGATGGACCACCCGTCCGCCCCACCCCATCCGCCGCCAACCCGCGGTCCGCCTCGGCCCGCCCCGCTCCGCCCCACCACTCCGGTCGCACGATCCGCTTCCCCCACGCCCACTCACACGCCCCGGGTTCCGTAGCCACCCACCCACCTGGCACTGCGATTGCGTCAGGTCACAGACGCCCAGGTGGCCGCGCACTGTGCCGCAGCACATGTAGGAGGGGCAGGCGAGTTGGTCGGGGCTGGCCGGGCCGCACTCAGCACGGCCGCCGCCGCCAAGCGCCCCCGCCGCCACCAGCTGTCTTGCCTCGCTGCACGCCGGCTGAGGCACCACAGGCATCACTCGCGGCGCCACCACCTCCAGACGGGCGGCGGCGGCCGCGCCACCGCCATTACCGCCGCCGCCGCCGGCGGGCAGCGCCCACACCAGGGTTAGCTGAACGATGCTTGGAGAGCCATAGGAAGCGGGGCCGCTGGTTTTACCCAGGTCGTCCCGTGAGCGGACAAAGTACCCCTCCACGCCGGCAAGGAATCCGCCCTCGGGGGCCTGCAGAGGGAGGAGGCAGAGGCGTGCAGGCAAGGTGTGGGGAGGACACGGCACGCCCCAGGCCCCCCGGGGAGGACGTATGGGCGGACACGCACACACGCACACACGCTCGCACGCTCGCACGCTCATCCCCCGGTCGCACCGCGCCTGCTGCAGACCGCCGCGGTCCGTCTCACACCCCCGCCCCCACCGGACGGGCGCCCGGGCGCGAAGGGACCTTTGCTTCCTCGGTTCCTCGGGTCGGGGGCTTTCCGAAGGGTTTTCTCGGCGGGTTCTGGGGCCCGGAATGCGACGGGGTGCCGGGTGCCGGGGGGCCGCTGGTAGCCTTTCACTGCTTTGCTTTCGACGGTTCGGCATGATATGCGCCTCCGGCTTTTCTGTCGCGAACGCCCCCCCCATCCCCTGACCCGCACCCCAGTCCACCATCCCCCACCCCCATTCGGCCCTCCTCTCCACGCACCGCCTCCTTGAAGTTGGCTGTGCACCGGCCCACGCCCTGCGAGTAGGACGCCCCGATGGCGGTGGTCACCATCAGCCGCTGCACGCCCGCGAAGCCGGCGCAGCCCTCCACTCGCGTGATGTAGGAGCGCACCAGCGGGCCGCCGGGGTCGTCCGGCACCAGGGGAAAGGCCGACCAGGACGCACCTGCCGGCAGCGGGGGCAGGGGCGCAGATCGGGGGCCACGGGGCGCCCGAGAACAGGAGGTTGATGAGTTTGATGGGCTGGCATCCAGCAGCCATCTCCCGGGGGCGGGGACGGGGGGGGGCGGCAGGCGGTAGGCGGCAAGGCCGTGGCCGAGAGTCCTAAGCCAAAAGCACGGAGGCGTCTGGCCATCAGCGGGCATCAGAGGTAGGACGGGAAACACCGCTGCCACACCCTGGCATGCAACCTGCTGCCGCCGCATTCAACGCCCCGACGGCCCCCATGCCTGGCCGGGAGGCGTCAGGCGCACCCACCGGTGCCCACAACGCCAAAGTAGCCCTCCGTCAGGGGCCTCCCCTCCAGCACCCGGCTGACGAGGTCGGCATCCGTCGCCGCGTCGTTGGCGCACACCACCGCCAGCGCCATCAGGCCCTCCGGCGCCCAGCCCCCGACCAGGTTGACCAACGGGCCCCGCTGCCCGACGGTTCCCAGGCTGGAGAAGCTCACGGCGCTGGTGGGCACGTCCGCCAGCCCCAGTTTGGAGCCCCTGCGGTAGACGTAGCCCGCGGGCGCGCCGCCCAAGCCGCTGCCGGGACCGGAGCCGGGCGAAGGGGGGATGTACACTGACGGCGGCGGTGGAGGCGCGGCGGGAGTCCAGTAGCGGTTGTAGGGCGTGGGGTTCTGGAGGTGGGAAGGGGACGAGATTCGACGTGAAGATGAAGGGGTGGTAAGGGCCCGAATACCGTGTGCATTACCGCAGGGCCATGCTGCTGCTTCTGTATGCGCATCGGAATCCCTCTGCAGTCGCCAAGCCCACGAGGCCCGGACGGGCTTCCCCAAACTGCGGCCCAAACTTCCGCTATGGCAAGCGCGCGCATCTTACCCCGCACCGGCCCCGCCCATCCCAACCACACCAAAGCCAGATACCGCGCCTACGTCACAACTGGGGTCAGCACGCGGCAGGATTATAGCCCCACCTCTTGCATTTCCTTGAGAAGGTCGTCATACGACATGCAGAGGAATTTCAGGCGCCAGGTGCAAGGCGCCTGCGCGACATCGACGGTGCCGTTGTACCGCGACAGTGCGCTGGGCGAGGGCAGCGTTAGCGCACGGCAGCCGCCCCAGGCATCTAGAATCCAGAGGCTGCTCCCGCCACCGGTGCTGTAGTTGGCGGGGTCCTGAACCAGGTTGTCCTAACCGTGGAGATGCGGAGCAAGGCATACGCCCAGGCGACAAAGTGCGAGAGGCGGTTGGCTTTCGGAGGGTTGCTCTGGAAGTACAGGCATGGGCTGAGGACGCATTGGAGGATACGCAGGGTGCTCCCACGGTGCACGCACGGTGCCGGCCAACCCGGCTCCTCCCCCGACCCCGCCTCCCGCCCCCCCCGCCCCGGCCGGAATCTCCACATACCCTAAACGCTTCCCTATTCTCTGGGATGCTTATGACGTCCTGCACTACCGCCAGGGCGTGCGTGGCCGGCACAAGCACACCGCCCGAGTCGACGCATTTCTTGGCTGCCTCAAAAGCGGTCGCCGATTCACTTGACAGGATATAGTTATACGTGTTGGTCCGCAATTCGACGCCTGTGGCCCGGAACAGGGGCTCGCGTTCAGTAGACGACGGGTGATAGACAGCTCTGCGCCAGCACCGCCTGTACCTAGGTCGTCTAGGTCTCCAGATGCGAGCTGCTGTCTAAACATCCCGCTCAAGAGAGCGAGCACGAGCAGTGCGAACATTCTCCCGCAAGGGCCACCCTCAGGGCCAGCTGCATGGCTCGGTGAACTCGTTGCTTCTACGACTACAGGCTAAGCGCCGCATCATTGCTGCGCGTCGCTCGCAAACGAAAGTCAGTCGCGGTACAGCCTGTCGGTTTCATTGTGTTTGTTCGAAAGCATTGTTTCAAGAGCGTTGAGAAAATATGGCAGAAAACTCAGAAAGTCCCGGACAGCTTCGTGTACTAGGGCATGTTGCGAGCGTTGAGCTGTGTCTTGAAACTCCAAGCCTTGCATAGTGCATTGCTGTGCACGTGCGTGTTGGAAGGTGGGAGTCTGTGTGAAAGTGACGTACGGGCAGGCTTTCTTCCTCTACTTATGCAGCAGGGCTTGAAAGAGGGGTGACGGTCCCGGTGCTGTTGATTGAACAACCGGTGACGAATCACTACTGAACGCCTCAGGGCCCCCTCGCTGCGTTGCGTGAGCACTCTCTCTCCATCAATGAATGTATAACTTATTCACCTGATGAAGCAGCACGGGGAGATACCAGTGCTGGTTAAAATCTAACCGCCGTGACAGCGGTTTGTCATACCTCCACCGCTCCACGCCACGGCTTGACCCCCCCCCCCATCCACCCTCACCTCCACCCGCTCCCACCCCGCCCAAACCCCATGGCAAAACGGCCGCCCCATCACGGGCGATGAGGCTGTGCCAATCATACATGCGTGAGTACGGCAAAGCGGCCAGAGAGCTGCCTTCAAACGTTTTGCCGTACACTGCCTCCAAAGTTTCCAGAGAATGCTGCCTACAACGCGGGTAATTCCAACTAGTCTTATGTGATCACCAGTTGATACCCGGCACCATGCCCCCTCCGCCCAACTTCGAATCCCTGCGTGCCGTAGCGCCATTCCCTTCACCGACCACCCCGCCCGCCGACGCCGGCACATGCAAGGCACTCGTCCAGTATCCCCTCAGCATCCTCCAGCAGGGCGTCTTCAGCCTCACCCTCGCCTCCTGCCATGTGCCCCCCTGGCCCCGCCTCCGTCCCCTCGCCGCCACCATAAGCTGCCAGCCCTGCCAGCGACCGCGTGTGCGACGGCCCGCACAAAGCCTCGCCCCTGCGCCGCCCCCCTTCCACCGCAGCCGCAGCCGCAGCCGCAGGCCCGCCCGAGGCCGCTGCCTCTCTGCACCGCTGTGCTACGAGCCCCAAGTGCGCGCGTGACGACGCGGACAGGCCGCTGCAGCTGCCCGCGCCAGCAGAGCGCTGCTGCTCAGCTGCGCCGCCGCGCAGCGCGTGCCCCGACAGCGCAGCGGCGGCGGCCGCCCCCATGGCGGCCGAGAGCTCGAAGCCCGACGGACTACCGCCATTCCATAACGACTGCACCGCCGCCGCCGCCACGGCCTCCATGGCGGCGGCATTGGCGGCCGCCGCATCAGGGCCGATGACCTCCTCACGGCCCGACGCGCAACCGACGCCACGGCTTTGAGCCGCAGCCCCGGCGTCGACTCGTGTGCCGGCCTGGGCGTGGGCGCCAGGGCCACCGCCGCTTGCCGCCGCAGCGGGGCATGCCAGCGCAGCGCCCGCCAGCGCCTGGAGCGGCCCCGCGGGCCGCACCACGCACGCCTGGCACCCGGAGGCAGCAGCAGCCGCAGCGGCAGCCGCTTCGGCACACGCAGCACCGGCGACAGCAGGCGGCAGTGGCGTCCCCTCCAGCGCCTCGCCCGCATCATCAGCATTGCCGCCTGCGGCACCGACGCCACAAGCGCAGGCCCTCTCCCGCAGCATCAGCGCCGCCCACACCGCCAGCGCCGCCATCAGCGCACGCCGCTCGTCGGTCCCCAGCGAGCCCAGGCTGGGCGGCCGTAGCGCCGCCGCAGAGGCGGCGCCGTCACCGGCTGCGGCTCCGGCTCCGGCCTCAAGGCCGCTGCCCCACCCCGAAGGTGCCGAGAGGCCGCGCGGCTGCTGCTGCCGCTCCCAGGCATCGCCCCGGCGCGCACGGTCCCAAGCGCCGCAGTCGCCTTCCTCCGCCGCCCCCATCGCGGACGCCGGAGTCAGCGCCGCCGACGGCAGCAGCAGGCGCGCCGCCAGGTCCGCCGCCGCTAGCGCCAGTGTGGCCGGCAGCCCGCCAGCCTGGGTGGCCCCCTCGGGTCCGTCGCCGCCGCGCAGCAGAGCCCGCATCGCCCCCGGGTCGGCCGCAGCGGCCAGGGAGCCGCTCAGCAACGCAACCGCGCCGTCGGTGTCGTCGCCGGCCCCGGCCAGCATCCAGCGGGACAGCTCGAGCTGCCGACGCAGGCAGGTCGCAACGGACTGGCGGGCGGCGGCCTCCACCTGCTTACGCAAAGCTGGGCCGCCGCCGCCGCCGCTGCCGCCGGTGGTGACGGACACGGCGGTGCTGCCGTAGCCGCCACAGCCGAGCGTACATCGGAATGCGAGCGTAGTCGCTTGGCTGCCGCTCGCGTTCTCGCCAGTCGCCCAGTCCCCCTCGCCCGCCTCCGCGCCCCCGTGCTCCAGTGGTGCGTCACCACCCTCCTCCTCGCCGCAGGAGCACAGCACGGCGAGGATGCGGATGGCGGCCGCGCCCGCAGTGCCCGTCACGACAAGGGCCCTCGAGCTGCCGAGCGGGCTCCCACCCGCCCCCGCCGTCGCAGCAGCAGCAGCCGGCGGTGTGAATGGTCCGTGGGCTCCTGCCCCCCAGGCCGCGGCCGCGAGGGGGCCGCGCGCGCCGCCGCCGCGGCCGTAGTTTTCGTAGCTGCAGCCCCGCGTGTCGGCCCGCCGTCGCGCGGCCACCGCCAGCTCCACCGCCTCCGTCGGCGCTGCCGTTCCCGCGTCCGGCAGCGCGTGGCATGCCTCCAACCCCGACAGCAGGGCGTTGTGCCGCTGGCAGAGGCGACTCAGGAGCGCGTGCAGGGTGCTGCACACGCCGGGGCCGCCCAGGACCTCCTGGGTGCGTGTGTTGAAATGGAACGACGCATACGACGAGCGTAAGCGCGAAAGTGATGGTGTTATTGTAGGACCCAGCTCCAGAGGGGTTCGAAGGGTGTGGCGGGGGTGGCGAAGGTGCACACAGTGGGGGGGGGCAGGGGACAGGGGCAGGGGGCATCCTCGGGCTCGTCTCGCCCGCCATTTGGACCTCGCCGAGCCCCGCCAGAAGCGTTCCCTGCCCGCTGCGCGCACATGCACGAGCATGTCCCGCAAGGGCCCTCCTCGCCGCCCACAACCGCGCGCGGGCGATGCCGCCAAGCTTGCGACCTTGCCTTCCTGGGCGCCCACGTCCCATGGCGCCCCACATCCGCAACCCATGGGGCTTGTGCCCCAGTTGCTCCCCGAAGCCCCGGCCCAGGTTCCCCTTCTTCCTCCCACCTGCGGCCAGCCACACAGCGCTACCGCCAGCTCCGACGCCCCACTCACGCAGCCTAGTCCCGACCCGTGGGACGGCGTCGACGCCGGCAGCCCAGCCGCATCCAGAAGCTCGCAGGCGAGACGCGCCACGCCTTCGGCAAAGGCCTGTGGGCCCGGTTCAGGTGAAGAAGTGGGCAAGATAGCTGTGACACCGGGCAGGGGAGTTAGTCGGGATGCGGAGGCCGAAGCTCGGGGGACGGTTGGACGTATTACAATCTAACGTGGCTTGCTCGGCGCTGGGGAAAACGGCCCTGCGCCTGGCGGGCCTGGCACGCGGACCGCACCCGACGCGCGGCAGCCCTTGATGTAGGGCAGGACCCGCTGCGACAGTCCACGTCAGCACAGAGCCCACGTAACGGTATAGCATTCTAGGCTAGGACGGCCCTGGACGCGGCGGCGGTGGCGGCCAGTGCGCGCCTTCCGCTGCCCCTCACCTGCTGGCGGTCGGCAGCCGCGTCGCCCCGCCCCCACCTCGACCACAGGCGCGCGGGGCCGGCGCGCACGCAGCCCAGCACCGCATCCATCAGCGCCTCGCGCTCTGGGTCCGGGGGTTGGGCAGGTCGGGGTGGGCGGAGGGGGTTGGGAAAGCGGGTGCGCGCAGGAGGGCTGTCGCGCCACCAGGGTGGTGGGCTGTGCACAGCGGAGGCGGCGGCGCAAGGGCGGCGGTGCGCGACGCAGAGCCCGTGGGAGGGCGCAGCGCATAGGTGCACCTCGGTGCGCTGCAGCGGGACCGCGGGGTGGCAGAAAGGGTGCGACAGGGCATGCAAGCGGCGGATCCCCAAGAGCCCGTGGAGGCTAGGACGCGCGACCGCCTAGCTGCCGAAACGGGTTTGCAAAACCTGCCTGCGACGCCGTACTTCTGATTCGACGGCCCCCCGGCCGCCGTCCCGTGGTCGGGGACGGCATGCTCCCGGACAGCCGCTCGGCAGGCCGCCAGCGCCGCCTCGGCCGCCGCCAGAGCCTCCATCAGGGCGGGACACTGGCGTGCGCGGGGGACAGCATGGTGGAGAGGCCGAGGGTGTGCGTGATGAGGACAAAGAGCAGCGTGCAGGGTGCGTTGTCAGAGGTCTCCGGTCGGGCTGAGCAGGGGCGCGCCGGAGGCCGCTGCGCTGCGACTCGCACACGGGCCCAGGGCTCGGCAGCGATTCAAAATCCAGAGATCCATTTCGGAACGCGCGACGAACATGACCAATGGTGTTGCAGCAAGCTACTGATGGATAGCGGACGGAAAGGCGGGGAGGCATGCGCTGCCATTCGGCGTCTCTTGAACATAAGAACGTCCCAACCGGCCAGGCCGATAAGCTCAGTGCCCCCCTCCTTGCCTGCCTCGCCTGTCTCCCCGCTCACCTCCTTCTCGCCTCTAGACTCCAGCAGCGCCGCCACCAATTCACACAGCGGGAGCGCCCGGACCGACACGTGTGACGGCCCCGAGGGCACCCGCCCCGGCCCCGACTGCGTTCCCAGCTCTCCGTGCGAAAGCAACTGGGGCCGCTGGGGCGGCGGCGGCAGGCCGAGTGCCGCCGCCAGCGTGGAGGCCGCCGCGGCGGCGCCGCCGGGCAGCAAGCGCTCCTCCACCGCCAGTACGAGCAGCCTCGCGGCGGCCGCCCGCAGGTGCAGATTGTCCGCCAGCAGCGGGGGCAGGATCACCCGGCTCAGCATGTCGGCCGCCGGCGGCGCCGAACCATCGGTCGGACGGCCTGGCGGTCCGGCGGCGGTCGCATCCACCGGGTACGACAACGACTCCTGTTGGTCAGGCGTGTTGCGAATGGGGCGCGGGGCGGTGGCGCACCGCGGAGAAGGTTACGGCGACTCCAGCAGCCTAAAAATAGCTGGACTGTCCCCCCTCGGCACCGTCCGTTCTCCAAGCCCGCGTACCCCACACGTCTCGCCTGTCCTCCCACCCCGGCCGGGGTGGGTCGTACCCCGCGCCCCGCGCCCCGCCCAGGCCCCGCACCCGCAGAGCCTGCTCCAGATCCAGTCCGCCCCCCGCCGCGGGCGCGTGCAGCGCAGCCAGCGCACCGCGCAGCGCATCCACCGCCTCCGCCCGCAGCAGCGGCGGCAGGGCGGCGCAGGCGGACGCCGACGCCAGCTGCGACAGCAGGTCGCAACCGCGGGAGCTGCGGGTCAGGGAAGGGCAGGCAAGCGGCGGGTCAGGGAAGGGGCGGCGCGGGTGTTAGGGAGGTGGGTGCCACGTTGCCGTACGTGCACACGTGACGCCGTGCTTGGATTGCGGAAGATAGGAGGCGAAGCGCATTGACGGGGGCGGAGGGGCTTGCTGGATGCAACGCGCCAGGAGGTTACCGAAACGTGCCAGGGGGCAGGGCACGCGCAAAGCGCAATCATCACGGGGATCCCACCCCTGGCGGTCAAAGACGCGAGCGGCGACGCAGGCCCGAGGCTGGGCCGGGGCGGCGCACCTTTGCCACAGGAGCACGCAGCGCAGGCCGTGCGGAGCGGCGCACAGCGCCCCCAGCACTCGGGCGGCCGCGGCGGCGGCGGCAGGCCGGCCCCGAGTCAGCGCGGCCTGGGGCGAGGGGGCGCGCAGTTGGTGCGACGAGGCCCCCCATGTACGCGGCGTCGGCGGTGTCCCATGTTTGAACGGGCGTTCTCAGAGCAGTAGGCGAGCAGCCTCGCACATGGGGAGCAGTGTGCGTTGGCAGTTTTGTATGGACCCCAACATATTGGTGATGCCTGCGGTCATCTCCCGACCGGGTCTCAAGCGGTTGCAGTAGCGCCGTCGTTACCTGCACCGCCTCGAGTCCCTTGGCCGCCACGAACGCCTCCCGCGCCGCGGCGCTGTGCTGGCAATACTCGCCCAGAGCGCGCGAGACGGCGGCGGTGGAGCAGCAGTCATCCGCGCAGCAGCCCAGCTCCCCGGCAAGGCACTCGCCTGCGCGATGCGGGGGGTGGGGGCTTTGCGCCTGCGGGAGGCATGAAATCTTGCGAGCGACCCCCGCAGTCTCAAACGGCTCCCCCTCGCCCATGGTATCCGACACGATTTCATCGCCCGAGCAGCGCGCCGGCTATCCACCTGGTGTTCCAGACAGGAGCAGGTCGAAGCATGCCTGAAGTTTACGGTGCGGTCCGGCAGGCAGCTGCTTCCGTATGCGCGGCATCTATGGTCGTTTCGTGTGACAGCATTACTATGCCCCGCCACCGATGTATGGAACAGCATATATACTAATGGAGTGGACCAGTATACCTGTCAACAAGGCACAATCCCTATGGCCGTACAGCCTCGTACGGCAAAACCTGTTCGGCCGACGGCCTACATCTACTGCTGGACCTGAAGACTGAAAGGCCCACGTAATGAATTTTTTCGGAAAGGGTACCGAATTCACTTACCGCGAGTTTCCATATCCGTGCTTACCGCGTTGATGCATGCGAATAGGTCATGGTTGTCAGGATTTTCTATAATATAGCCCGACAGCACAGCGATTGTCGTTGTCATGGCTTCGCGGGCATGTGCCTACCTGGAGGGCAGCAGCCAGGCAGTGGCGAAGCCGGTGCATTGGATACTTGATAATTGGTTTGATTTTTCACGCGTCCAGTGCATCCGGGTGCGTGCCTCACACTTGCGAGCAGTTCAATGGTGCAGACGCTGAGGCTTGTGGCCGCCTGACGGTTGGTGCTGTATGGGCACCGCACAAAATCAGTCAAGAGGGCAGTCTGGCGCACCACCACTGCACATGGCAAGCCTCTGCCCGGAACGCCCGCCTGCCTGCCTGCCCGGCACGCTTGCTTGCTTGCGTGCTCGCAAGCAGGCACCGCAATCCCTGCTGTGGGTGGGGTATAGACGGCCTCCACCCGCCGCGCTCGTGCGGCAGCAGTGCCCTGGTGAATCACTGCCCTGCTTGATGTATGCCAGATGCTTGATTGCACGATTGGGCTACCCCGCCCCGCCGCCCCACGGTGGGAATACCCTTCGGGTCCGGATTGCCTGACAAGCCCTCTCTGCGGGTTTGCCGGAAACCCCGCTGCGCACCCCTCCCGCTGGACATGGCCTGCATTGAGCATGCCTGTGGCACGTGCTTGGGTGACTCACACTGGCTCACACTGCGAGGAGCTGCGGGAGAGGGATTGCGGCGGAGACCGCCTTGCGGTCGCGTACCATTGGAACGGATTAGACTGCACCGGTTGCCGCGTGTCCGGCCTGGCCCTCTTACGTGCGAAGCCTTGGAGCCTTGGGGCATTGTTCGGGGGCCGACCCACGGGCCGGCGTGTCTCGGCCGGCTTTGGACCAAGCGCCAGAGCGTGCAATCCTGTGCTTTCGCCTGCCCACATTCTTTCAGTCGTGTTCTGTAATCTCGACCAGGGGAGATCCCCTGATCTCGACGTGAACGCGGGCTGCACATGACGAGACACCTGTCGTTTCCGCGCCACCACAAATCTCATCCCTGCCACACTCAAGGCAGCTCTCATACACAGGAGGACATCAACAAGGCTTGCTTCAATTAGCTCTTCGTTTCAATGATATCGCGCCGGAGGTGCAAGGCCGCCACTTTATGCCACGCGACTGTTGGCAGCAATAGCAAGCAATGTCAACAAGAACAAGGGCAGCTGGCAGCCGCCGGCGGGCGCAGGTCGGCCCGCGCCCCGCGACCGGGAGCGCAACGCAAGGCTGCGGCACCGGCAATGCCTTGCTGATCGGCCTCCCTTCTGAAATCCGGGACGCCTTGCGGGACCTGCCTGGCGCAGCGCAGCAGATGTCAGCCACGGTCGCGGGATCGAGCGGCTCCCCGCGCGCCCCCGAGCGCTCGCCACTGGCGAGGCTCAGCACTAGCCAGCTCCGGCGCACGGAGGCGCACCTTTGGGTTCTGCTCGACTTTACATATACTGAGCAGCTGTCTCCGGATGTTGCCGCGGCCATTCTGTCGGACGAGCCGGTGCGGCTGGCACTGCTGCGGCAGCCCAGCTGGCACCGTACGAGATGCTGGGGGACGGCCTTGCGCGGCTGGGTCGCGCCAGGGTTAGTTGCGGCATGGGTCCAGCGACTTGCGAAGCGCCTGCTCACGGAATCAGCAGAGGTGGCGGCGGCAGCGAAGCCGGCGGCGGCGGGGCCGGCAGCAGCGTCCTGGGCGCTGCTGCCGTTCGTGGCCTTTGCCCCCACGCTGTGGCAATCGCGTCTGCTACACGCCGCCAGCCGCCAGCTGGCCGCCTTCGGGGATGCGCTCGGGCTGCAGGCGGCTGCAGCGCGGGAGGCGGCAGGGCCGCCGGCTTCGGCTGTGGCGCAGCAGACGGGGGAGCCGGCTGCTGCGGCTTCCAGCGGCGGCGGGCGGCGGGCGTGGTGGGAGGAGCTTGGGGGCTTACAGGGTGGGGGCAGCGCGGTTGATGTCATGCTGTCCACACCGCACGTAGGCTACGGCCTCGTGCTCTCCGTGTGCGGCCTGCCCGGCATCTGCAGCGGCCCCTGGGCGACCGGCTCCGCAGCGCCCGAGCACATGGCCCTGGCCCTGGAGCTGGTGGCCGCCCTCCGCGACAGCGCCTTCATGGAGCACGCGGCGCGGGCGCAGCTGCTGCTGTCGCAGCTTGTCCCGCCCATGGCCCAATGCAGCGAAGGCGGAGGCGACCTCGGCGGCCTGACACCGGGACAGCGGCAGCTGTGCATCATCACGGTGTTGTGCCGAACGAGCATCGTGGAGCTGACAGCGCTGGCTGAGAAGATGGCAGTCGGTCCCGCGCAGCTCGCGCCGCCGCCCGGTGCCAAGGATGCACGGCCGCCTGGTGCCACGGCCGCCTCGTCCGCCCTTCAGCAGATCCTCTTTGGCCGCTGCATGCACACCGCGCGGCTCTGCTTTGGCGTGGCGGCGCTGTGCGTGGCGGACGGCGGCCCCGCGTACGGGCTGCCGCCGCCGCTGCTGGCCGCCGTTGCGCCGCTGACCGACATGGGCGATAGGGACACAGTCGAGGGCTGTGCTGGCGCCGGAGGAGGAGGAGGGGAGGCGGCCGGAGACGGCGCCGGATCAAGAGGCTTGGTCTCCTGCGTCCGCCTGGCCAGTACAATGCTCCCTTACAAGAGGACGCAGCCGGCGCCGCCCGGCAAGCGCGTAGCCTGTGCGCTCGCGCTGCGGATCGGGCGCCTGGCGCTAGCGTCACTGCCGCCGGTGCCGGGGCCGACGGCAGCGGAGGCGGAGGCGACGCTGCGGGCTGAGGCCGACGGGGCCGTTGCTGCCGGCGGATGCGGCCGCGGCAGGAGTGCCGACAGCAGCGCCCGTGGCGGCAGCGGCTGCGGCGGCAGCAATGTTGCCGATGGCGCCTCAGCGCCGACCGACACGCTCACGCGGCCGCGCCGTGTGATGCCCTTTGCGGAGGCGGCCCGCACATGCTGTACGGCGCTGGGGGCTGCACGGCTGCAGCTGCAGCGGCGGGGCGGCGCACGCGACTCGGCCACGTGGCGGGCGGACGCGGCCGAGTGCTGGCGGCTGGCGACGGCGGCGGCGAGGCACGCGCTGCCCTGCGCCGGCGAGGACGTGCTCACGGAGCTGGCAGATGACTTCATGTGGCTGTGGTGGGAGACGGTGCGCGCCGCACCCAACCCAGGTACGCAGTCCGTGTGTTATGTATGCGTTACGATATGCTCAAAACACTTCTATACACGACAAAACAACCTAGCCGGCAGCCCTCGAGCCCGACCCAGCTAAGTGACCCTATAAGTACTTAACGCTGGGGCGCTGGGCACTGGGGCGCTGGGCTGGATATAGGCGCAGTCTGTGTGTGTGCGACAGGGAGGTGTGGACTGTGCACTCATGCATTGGGTGCATGCCCTTGTGTTTTGTGAGTGTCCCTTGTCTGTTTGCGGCAACTGCTGTATAAGCATGCACAACCGTACACTGCAAGCATGTTACAGACAGCGTGCGGCAGTGCCGTACCCTCACGTATACGTGTCATGCAAGTCGCAGCGACGCAGTCGTCGCAGCGGCGCCTTGCTTGGCAGACAAGCTTTATACACAGACCCACACCGCACGCACATTGATTCCGTTAACCCTACAACGGCTTGATACGCACGCAGCAAAACAGCCGCTCTACGACGAGCCGCCGCCCCTGGTTGCTGCGGCGCTGGACGCCGGCGTCCTGCCCTGCCTGGAGCGGCTGCTGCGCCGCGCCGCCCGAGCGCCCGACGGGCCCGAGGCCGCCTTCTGTGGCCGCACCTTTGGATGCGCTCACAGGGACCAATATGTACTTATGTCCATGCTCCTAGCGTACGGCGACCCGCGCCAGGCGACGGCGCTGGTTGCGACGCTGGACAAGGTGGCGCGGACGACCGACCCGCGGGTCGCTACGGCCGCCTGGGCTCCGAAGCAAGACAGCCGCCAGTGCCTCCTGAGGTTCGTGTGCTGGACGATCGCAGCCACCTTCTTTGTGTACGCATCGCAGCTGACACCGCTACAGGACGGATGGCGCGAGCGGCGCCACCGACGCGGCAGGCGGCACAGCTGCTGCCGCCGCCTGCTCTGCCGCTCCAGGTGGCGCCAAGCCTGCAGGTACCGGGGGTACGGGGTACCCCAGTGAGGACGCCGGCTCTACCTCGGGGGAAGCCCCCAACCCCGCCCCCGTCCCCGTCCCCGTCCCCGGCCCCGTCCCCGGCCCCCACCCTGCCGTCAGCTTGGCCCCAGGAGCAGCCGGCCCCGGCGCCGGCCCCACGCCGGGAGCTGCCAGCCCCTGGCATGCGTTACGGGCATCTAGAGCATCTGGTGCCACTCACCCTCGCCGCTGCGCTGCCGCCGCTGGCACGCCTTGCCCTGCTCGCCGTGGAGGAGGGGCTGCGGCAGCAGCTTGCGGCCAGGGAGTTGCCAGATGCGCCCGCGCCGGCCCTTGCCCTGGGGCGTGGCAGCCTGCCTAGCCTGGTGCCGGCCCTCACCACTTCGCTGTCAACGCTAGCAGTGATGTGCGTCGGCAGCGACGCAGCCCTGGCGACGGCAGAGGGTTGCAGCGGCTCTGGAGACGTAACGCTCGCCGCGTGGCTGTCGCTGCTGCTTGAGGAGCTCGGCGCGGTGGAGCTGCTGGGGGCCGTGCTGGAGCTGTTGGCAGCGGGGGACCGGGAATCGCTGGCGCCGCCGCAGCCGTTGCTGACGGCGGAAGCGGGCCAGTACCAGGCGGACCAAGAGGGGCCGGAGGAGGGGCCGGAGGCGGCGCCCGAGGATGGGCCGGAGGATGGTGTGACTGGCGATTGGGACATGACGTGGCTGGCAAACGCCTGTGGAGCGGTGGCGACTGTCCTGAGGATGGCGGATGCGGCCGCGGGCCCATTTGTGTCTGTAAGCAGGCGCAACACTCGCGGCGGGCTTGCGTCGCCGCCGCAGCCGCCGCCCTGGCGGCCGGAGCTGCTGCAGAAGGTGGCGGGACGGCTGCGGGCGGCGGGCGCGGAGGACTCGGGGGCCGGGGCGCAGGAGCTGGCCGCGATTCTGAATGCGTGGGGCAGCCCATGCGAGGGGCCGCTCGGCCGCGATGGCCCCGGAGGCGTCGAGGGAGGGGCAGCGGCGGGTGGTGGAGAGGCCAAGGATGCGCAGCCGGTTGGTTCCATCGAGGGCACACCGCTGCCTTACCCCGCAGAGGCGCGGCGCCTACTGCGCACATGCGCCAACCCTGACTGTGCCAACCTGGAGGGGGACAGCGAGGCAGACCTGGCGCTATGGGAGTGCAGCAGCGCGGCCGGGCCCGCCGGCGGCAGCGGGGCGGCTGAGCTGTGTTGCTGCCGCAGCTGCAAGTCGCTGGGGTGGCTGGCCGGGCATGGGGGGCGGCAGGAGGAGCTGTGAGGGGCGCTTGGGGACCATTCTGGGGCCTTGCCTCGCCTTGAAGAAACAGCGTTCCTCGGTGCAAGGAGGCGGCTCGGGCGGGATACTTCGCCGCAGGGTATGTCGCGCGCGAGTTGGGGTGTGCAGGTAACCTGTGAAGGTAAATAAATGACGAGAAGGCGTAATGTCGGCTCTGTGTATCGATAGCGCTCAGGTTGTGTGAGTTGGCACGCACTTTGCCATCTGTTTTGGGTAGAACGCCTGGTCGCTGAAGGATGTGTTGTGTTGTGGGCGGCGTTGAAGCTGACTGGTGCATTGGTACAGGCTTGGAGCAGCGAGGGGGGTGGGCGCACGCCCATGTGCATTGCCTTGCGGTGTGTAAGTACAACAGCAAGCCCCCGTGCGCTGTGTGGGACGTCGGCTGAGCGTCGTACGTACGGCCGTACGGCCAAGTCTGCGCAACCTATGGGCAGCATGTGAATCGTATTCTGTATGGCGCTAGAGGCAGCGGTTGCAACTTGTGAATGGGGGCCGTTGGAGCTCCGTTGGAGCTGGGGTGTTGCGAGCTGAACGATGTGTGACGGTGGCAATGTTGCAGTGTTTGGCCGGTGAGCACCTTGGACTGCCTGCAAGCGAGCCCGGAAGCATCCTCCCCACCCCCCGCCAGCCCGTCCAGCTCACGCACCCAGCAGGTCCACGCTCCACGGTGTGCGCCTGCTCTGCCTGTGTCTGCAGGGTGAGCGTCCCCAGGCGAGTGTGAAGGGCGTCGCGCGCTTGCTGGCTTGCCTTTCAACATTCAGCGGCTGCGAGGGGCCGTAGGGACGCAGAGCGAGCGAGCTTTCCATCATTACAACCTGGAAACAGCATCGTCACGACCCAGTTGTTCTCAAGGCTGTAGACATGGCGCGGGAGTCGCAAGTATGCGCCCCCGCTACGCCAACATCATTCCTCTCCCACGCCCCCCCCCGCGCCGTTGCCCTCCCAACCGATCGCCGCGTGCGAAGTGGTGCAAAAAACGATAACCAGTGGTGCAAAGTGGTGCAGGTACCCCTTCCCTGTGCGCCCCCCCACACCCCCGCAAGCCCAGCGCACCAGCGCATCCAGTGTGCAGCGTGTGTAATCGTCTCCGGTCGTGTGATACCTGCGTGCGGCCTACGTTGCTCATTGACTGTGTTACGTATGCGTAACGGTATGCTCAATGCCTTCCCCGTTTCTGGTTCTCTTTTTTCTCAATGAGTGTGTCGGTGCTGCTGTCAGGCAGCGGGTGGAGGCTGATGACAACGCAGCCGACCCCTGTCCTCAAACCCAACTCCACTGCCTTTTCCACCTGCCACGAGCACACGTACGGCAGGCTCGCCCGTCCACGACTCGTTCGACACAACGTCCGGCTGTCCCCTGTCTGTAGCCATCAACGATCATTTCGTTCCTCCGATATTAACCTTGGTCTGGTCCCACGGGTCCTAGGACGCGAACGGACCTCAGCCGAGGTAAGCCTGCCCACGCAAACCGTCGGTTTCGGGGAGATCTCTGCCGGCCACCTCAGCCGCCTCAGCAGTTCCTCTTGCGTGTGATGGCACAAGACCCTGCGTTGGCGAGTCGGTAGAGAGGCCAGCTCCGCTGGGCTGCGGAAAAGCGAGCATTGTTTGGTTGGCTCTGTCGATGAGCTGTGGCGGGGACTGTAGTGAGCCGCACGGACAACGTGAGCTGGCCCGCTGTAAGGTGCAGCCTACTGCACCTACGGTACTGCGCCCGCCCGTCGCTCCCACCGGTTACTGAAACCACGCGTGCACCAGCCAACCAACCGGCAACTACAGGTACACATCAACGTTTACAGTGTATCAAATAGTAAACACAAAATGCGTACACATATGTACTGTACAGCAGACCCCCTGCTGTACGGCTGCTGCTGGTGTCAGCGTATGGGCCCACGTCGCTGTTGTCCATGCCAACCCGGCCATATGGCAACTGCTGGAAGAGGAACTGAGGCAGGAACCATGTTGGCCATTTCCGTTCGTGGCATGTGCCGCCTGGTGCCGCTGAACAAGGTGCAAGTTCGAGAGGCATGTCCCGGCCCGCTTCCCCTGGGCACATAGCATATTTGAGATTTGATTTGAGAGATTCCGACTGCATCGTGGTTCCGCCCGTAAGAAACAACATTATGGGTGTAGCCGATGCCGCACGGCCTCGCCAATCAAACCAAAAGGCGCGTGCATGAGAAAAACGGCTTGCCAATAGCTGCATATGTGCAATGCACAATGTGCCGAGTGGCGCACTGTGGGTTCGCTAGCTAAGGGTTCGCTGGCTTGCTCGTGGGTCCCTTCCAAGGCTGCCTATGTGCTGATATAAGCGAATGCGCTTTCATACCATGCGATTACCCACGAATGCAAAGAGCATGAGCGGTGGCGGTTGCTCGGTTCCAACGAATGTTCTACTCGGGATACTCGGGATACATATTCAATGCATATTCGTGTACACATACTATACACAGTAGTATACTCTGCAGCGTCAAGTCGGTCAAGGCACTTTTGCTTGCTGCTTGCCGCGCACGAGCCTGACCCTTTCCAGCAGGCCCCGCAGCGGGCATTGCCGCAAAAGATACCAATGGAGCCTCACTCCCTTGTGCTGCTCAGTGCGCCAACGCTCGACCACTCGCACGTCGCTGCTCCACAGCGACGGGTTGTTCCGCTGCTTCCGAACGGCCCAGGGCGCCCGTTTCGAGGTCTTGCGCAAAGTCTAGCGCGGCTAGGGTTTCAGCTTCGGCAGTTCCAGCTTCGGCTCCGCCGGACAGCCCCAGACGCTGACCCGGCATCGCGCCAGGCACGCTGGAGCCCCGCCCCCGACCCCGACTCTCACGGGCCGTCAACCTCGTACGCTGTCGCGACCCCGCATGCCGATGTTGGTCAGCCCGGCCGGCCGCCCCTCCGGCACCGGCCATGGCGACGGCGGGCGCAGAGCGTGCCTCACCACACCCCGCGCCCCGCGCGGCGCCATCTGCAGCAGGAGCAGCACCATCACGACGGGCAGGGGACCGCGTCCCACCCGGACGCGGTCCCGGTCCCGTTCCAGTGCAGCGGGCAGGGGGAGGGCGCTGCTGGCGCTGCGCTGCCGCTGGCGCAGGTGCAGTCCGGCGGTGTCCCCGAGCACGCGCACGTGCAGCGCCGGCGGCACGGTCCGCTGCGGCGGCTGCGGCGCGCCGTGCGGTTCCTCGCGGGGCATATGAGGCCACAGGTGAGGGGAGGGGGCCTGTTGGGCGGGTGGGGCGGCCGGCTCCAGGTGTTGAATATGCAAGAACAGGGTCTCAACAGCGAGGTAGCGAGCATGTAACCGAGCTTCGCGTGTGTGTTGAAAAGGAACAACGCATAACTTCGCGTGTGTGTGTGTGTGTGGAGGGGGAAGCACTGGAGGGCAGGAGTACTACCGGTACACGTATCATGCCCGCACGGTTCGGCGACGACGATTCCGGGACACGTCTTGGGGATTGCTTGGGCAGTTGGGTTGGAGGCCACAGACCCCAGGCGCGGAGCGCAACTAGGATTGGGCGCCTCAGAGCTGGGCACTTCCCGGCAGGCGTGCTTGCATCGTCGCCCGTCCCATTCCCATTCCTGGAACGCGCACTTGGCACCCCTTGCACCGTGGGGTCGGTAGCTCGATACCCGCGGGAAACCCAACTCGGCACGGCCCAACCCGGACCGCAACCCCTCCCAGGGTCCCGGCGACAACGACAAGAACCTGCCTGAACGAGTCCTTAACGTGGCCACCTGCGGCATGTTCTTCCAGGCGGGGCGGGGCATCATACGGTAGGGGCCACGTGGGGTGGGGGCCGGGGGGTGGGGCGGGGGTTGCGCATCGCACCATGCGGGAGGGGGAGGGGGGCACGGGAGCATGCGGGGGCGGGGGGCAGATGTAGGGGCGTGGGAGGGGGCGGAGGGCAAGGGGCGGGGGGATGGAGGGGCGGCGCAGGTGTGCAGCAGAGGGGCGAGGGCGCCGCTGCCCCCACACCGCGCATCCCTTCACCCGCCGGCTCCGACGCGCACCTCGTCCCCTTTCGTGCCACCTCGTCATCGCCCCCGCCTACAGTCCGTGCTCGTGCCCAAACCCTATTCCCCCCGCCCAACCACACGCCCGCATACGTGTACAACCCTGTACCACCAGGCTCTGTCGCACCGCCGCTGCGCGGCGCTTCGGCTGGGCCTTCGTGGCGGTGGGCGCCGTGGCCACGCTGTACCATGCCTCGTGGGGCCGCCTCCGGCCGCTGGCGCGCAAGGTGGACTACTACTCCATCGCGCTGTCCAGCATCCTGCTCCGCCACGCAGTGGTTGGGCCGCTGCCGCGGCTGCTGGCGGCCGCCACGCTGGTGGCGGTGCCGTTCCGGCCTACGCTGGTGACCACCTCCAACTTCACTGCCGTGGAGGTGGGTGGGTGGGCTGCGTTGGGAGGGTGGCTGGGTGGTGGGAGGGGAAGGCAAGGGGAAGGGGGAAGGAGGAGAGAGGAGAGGGAGGACGGGAGGAGGCGGTTTGTGGGGTTGGCGGTGCACCAAGAGCAGCGGGCTGGAGGGAGCCGGGGGGGGGGACTGGGGAGCAGGGTGTGGTCTCTCTGTTGCCAGTGAGCCGTGCTGCGTGGGCTTCCCCCCGCTCCCCGGCAAGCAAGGTACGCCGCAACGCACTGCCGAGCCGACAGCTTCGCCCAGCGCGCGCCGGCCGAGCATGTGCCCCGCCAACCTGCCCGACCCGTCCTTACCTTGACCGCCGTGGCCCAGCCCTGCCTGACGCGCCATCCAGATCCAGGTGCCACCCCGACCCATCCTGCACGTGCCCCCACGCGCTCCCCCTCCCGCTCGTGCACTGGCTCGAGCCCATCCCTGCGCTGACCCAACCTGGCTGGCCCTCTCCCATCCCGCCCTCGGCGGGAGACTGCCATCGGCCTCCAGCCCGACCTCACCGCACCCCTTTCCTTAATCCCCCCGCTCCCTCCCGCCCTCGGGCCCCCCAGGTCCGGTACCTGCTGCTGGCGCTGTCCCACCCGCGGCTGCTGCCCGCCTGGGCAGCGCACACGGGGCTGTCGGTGGCGGCCACCGCGTGCTTCTCGCTTGAGGACGTGCCGCCGCTGGCCTGGTTCCCCTTCACGCACGCCGCTTTTCACGTGCTCTCCGCTGCCGCGTTCCTCACGCTGCCCTCGGCGCTCAATCAGATTGCGGACGCAGCGGCGGCGTGAGGAGGGGCCTCGGGGGGGGGGGGTTGCGGTTGTGCGAGTGCCGCAGGCGGATTCGGGTGAAGGGGGCACCCGGCGGTCGAGGGAGGGGCGGCGGGGGTGGGCGCGGTGCATGGGCGGCATGTGGCATGCGCTTTCCCAGGGACTTGCCAGGGCAAGGCTGGTGACGAGCTGCTCGGGATTGTCACAAAATGATGGTATGAACCCCAAGTGTTTGCTAGGTACGGCACCGTGGGTGCGAGTATACAATGCATGGATGGCTGGGCACTTCGGCAGTGCAAAGCTACCTGCAATTTTTGGAGGGCTTGGGCGCAGGGGCAATGGGGCCGCAGGTGCTCTGGCGGCGGCCTTGCCGGGGCAAGGGGCACGTCCCGCGCACTACCGCAACAGTTTTTGCGCGTGGGAGTTTGCGGTTTCCTACAGGCGTGTCTGGCCTGGTGTACTCGTATTCTTTCCAATATGCTCGCGAATAGTGGTAGGGAACGGCAGACGGGTGCCAGGGATGACAGAGGCGTCATGCCCCGAGTACTGGGCAAGGGGCACTGCGCCTGGGCTGGTGCGCAAAAGGCCCCCGTTGAGGCGGATTGGGGCTTTGGGGGGCGTATGTACCATTAGGCGCGCCGGCGTACAACATCAAGAGAAGATCAATCCGTTTCGTCCGTTGCGTTGCTTCACCGTTTGCCTTTCTAGGGGTTGTTAATCGGGCACAAGAGGTTCTTTTGCGGTACAACATTCGATGTGTATAACATTCTGCTTCATTTTTGGTGTGCTGCATGCGCAGCGTGCACGCATATGTGTGTGGAGGGCTCTTTGTTGGTTCCTGATTTTGACGAGGTTTTGACGGGGGAACAGCAATCACAACATGCTCTTGTGGCTCGCCGTGTGCCCCCTTGGGTTGGGCGAAGAGGGAGCGCGGCAGTGCTCTGCACGGCTGGTGGATCGGGGAGCGGGGCTGACCAGGCTATCTCGTTCGGCCAGAGTCCCCTGTGGAGGGACAAGGGCACCCCAGCGGGAGCGAAGGGTGTGAAAGGTTGCTTGGGTGATGGTGCTCAGATGCCGGTTAATGGTTGCATGGATGGTCTGTCGGAGTGCACATTGTACAACAGCAAAACACGCATGCATACCAGTATCGCCACTGTACTCTACCTGGACCTGTAATTGGGGCATCCCTGCCACGTGGCTGCTGCCCGGGTTGCCGTACTCGTGCGTCCTAATACACGGCTGTGACAGAGACTGCGGGAGGCGGGGCAACGCCAGTGCAAGCCACCTATTGCGCAGCCCGCCGCACGCAGACTGCCACGCGTGCTGCCCAGGGCCCCCCTGGTGCTGGCCGTCCTTCCGCTCCCACAAAGGACGCTGTAACTCGCACATACCACGTTGCAAACGTCGCAGGCATACATAATTCAGCCAGCCAGGGCATCTAGCCAACCAATTGGGCCGTAAACGTCAAGCTGGATGATATCCTACATTCATGTACATCCTTACCACATCCGCAGAGCCAATGTGGTCCCGGAAACTGTGCGTAGGCCGCACACCGTGGCGTGGGCCCCACAGCGTTCTTGCGTGGCGGAGCCTGTTGCGTGGTGAAAGGGGATGGCTCCGTGCATTGCGGAGGCTTTCGGAGGTGGCGCGCGTGAGGGTTCACGGAGGACTGAGGGCGGGCAGCAAGGGCAGAGTCGAAGTGGCGGTGACGGAGAAGGGAAATGGAATCCCAGGATAAGCTCGATAGTGGTAGTGTTAGGAGAGCATGTGATAGTTTTAGGAGAGCATGTTGTGACGTATCCCTGTGCACATGGGGAGGCTTTCATGGTTGTGGGTCGTGATTATGTCCTCTCTCCGACAGCTTATGGGTATCGAGTGCAAACGTGGCGATCGATGATTGGGTATGCGCACATTGCATGGTGTTGCCCATGCAGGCAATCCCTGGTGGGCAGGACGGAGCATGGATCCGCGATCCTACGGCACCTGGTCAACAAAGGCGCTAACCCGCCACGCCACGATCACTGTTCTATCCGCTTCTTACTGTTAACATTAAGGTCCCCTGCGAGCCTGAGGTCCCCTCACCTGCAAGTCTAGGGTTTGAGTCTTCTACCCGGGCAATCAAACTCTTGCGAGTCCTGTCTTTTTTTACTGAAATTCTTCAACCTCTTAAAGGGAACGCGATCCGGGGCAACGTCAGCATTGGGGGGCACAAAGCATATGCCCGCAGAAGACGACATGGTTCCCCTACTGCTGGCCTGCAATCAAGCTATCGTTGAGTCTGGGGGCCCTGGAGCATCTCACAGCAGCAAACGCGCCTGAAGGTTCTTCCGAAGGTCGCGTATCGCTCTTTGCAACAGCAGCCCAATTCGATATATCGGCAGAACGCGTCAACTTTGGAGCCCCAAAAGTATATATTGGCTTCGGACCCTCCCAAGTCCGTTCCGTTTCTTGCGCGTTCCGTTGCTCACAACACCGCGCCTGGATCTGCAAGGGGCAGACGTTCCCATAAATGGGCGAAGCGATGACTGAGGCAAGCTTGACGCTGCTTTGGTCGGCATCGTCCACATGCGTACCTCTCTAACTCATAACGGAACGCAGGGTGGTGTGTTTGCGCACGCCAAGGCGCGAGCCCTTCTTGAAGTTGTGCGTCTGGCGTTTGAGGATGGTATCGGTTTTGACTCTGAACTCGCGGCGGCAGAGACGAGCTCGGCGGTTGTCGGGACCGAAGGCGATGCTGAGGTGGAGGTCGGTGAGGCGGCCGCTGGTGAGCCTTGCTTATGCTGATACCTGCTTGCGCTTCACTCTGACGCTAGAGGCATCTAATCTTGCAGGCCCTGTGCGCGGCAGAGGCAAGGGCAGCAAGGAGGGCCCCCCTCCGCAGCCACCGCACCGTGCCGCATACACGGGCAGCAGCTCGCGGCTGGTTCCGGGCGGCCCGTGCATGTGGTGCGGAGTGACAAGCACTCCCCAGGTGAGGTGTGGTGAAGGTGCTCTATGTGGGTCTTGCTCTGTTGCCCGAGTCGTCCCCATCTCATCAACCCGCTGACTTCTCCCGCAGTGGCGGCGCCCGCGCGGTACGAACAAACTACTATGCAACGCGTGCGGGATTTTCTTCACGCGTTACGGAAAGCTCCCCGAGCGCACACAGGTACGCTGGCAGCGTGACAGCAATGTCCGGCTTCATAGATCGGCAGGTTTCAGTGCAATCGGAATGGCACATGACAGTGCTGGCAAGATGCTGCTGACCGCCGTACTGAGGACTGCGTCAGTGCAAGCCAATCCCATCCAAGAACAGCCTGTTAAAACATTGTTCCGTGTTTGTGAGCACGTACTGGCAGTCTCGCTTGGCAGACAGCACAGCAACATCGGGTGCCGCATATTACTGGTTGTCTCTGTCGAACATTCCACCGACCCCAAGATCAACCAGGCCCGTTCAACGCCATCACCCAGACCCATCCATCTCAATTGATCAATCGCAGAACGCGCACGTCGCCCAGCCAGGGCCGGCACGCGAGCGCACGTTCCGGCGCCGCGCTGGACTCCTCATGGCGACGGAGCACGCCGGCCAACCGTACAGCACTCGCCGCCCCGCCGCC
>LSYV01000002.1:313795-326100 GCA_001584585.1 Gonium pectorale
CCCCCCCAGCCGCCGTGACCGCGCCCCGTCTCCGCCGCCGGCTGGGTGGCCAAGGGCGCCGCCGACGTGGCCCTGGGCGCCGCCGCGGTGCCGGTGGCGCTGGCGACTGGCGGTCCGGGGGCGGCGCTGGCGGCGGGCGCCCGCGCGCTGGAGGCTCCGCTGGAGGCGGGCAAGGCGCTGGTGCAGGGCGGCGCGGAGCTGGGCGCGGCGGCGGTGACGGCGCCGGCGCACCTGGCGGGGGCGGCGGTGCGCACCGCGGCGGACGTGGCGGAAGGTGCGTCAGAACTGGGCGGGGGTATGAATCTAACGTATGTGGGCGCTTCCGTTCGTAGTAGGTTTCCTGTGCTGCGTGTGGTGGCCATCGATGGCGAGTACGGCCCAGAAAGCAACCTGGCGACTTCGTCTGTCGAGCTGTTTCGCAGACCGCCCTCCACGTTCAATGTTTCCTTGACTGCTCGGGCCAGCCAGGACTATCGCGTACGCCTCTCGGACTTGCCCTTACCCTTCGGTCGTCTGCAGTGGTCGTACGTACATTGGTCGTACGCTGCGTGGCGGATGGCAGGCAGGCCTTTAGTCAGCCTTCATTACGATGATGAACCGAGACGAGCGTCTCGAGTCGCATGCCGCTCGCTGCACAGCCCTGCGCGTGGACGTCGTGCAATGGTATCCATGCCAGCAAACCTGCCTGTCTGCCTGTCTGTCTGCCCATCGTTCGCGCAGGCGCCGTCACCCTCCCCATCAAGGCGACCAAGGCCGCCATCCAGACCGCTACCGGCGCCGCCACCGCCCTGTACGAGGCGCCGCTGGAGGCCGCCCGGACCGTCGGCAACCTCGCCGGCGGCGGCGCCGCAGCCGCCGCGACGGCGCCGCTGCGCGCCGCCGGCGCTGCCGTGCACGGCGTGGTTGACGCCGTCACCGGCGCCGTCAAGGCACCGGCTGAGGTGGCGGCATCCGCCGTCAAGGGCATCGCCGACGTCGGCGTGACGGCGGTGACGTCGCCCGTCGACGCCGCCGGCATGGTGGTGTCCGGGATGGTGGACGCTGCCGCCGCCGCGGCCAAGGCGCCCATCCACGCCGCCGCTGCGCTGGCGAGAGGCAACGTCGGTAAGCCGTGCGGCCTTGCTTTGTACACTGTGATATGTGTGCGCATGAGTACGGCCTACCGTACGCGGTACCGGCGGCAGGATCGGCTGAGAGGGTATTTGCGCCTGTGGGATGCGAGTAGGGATGCGGGTACCTGTGCCTGGCCAGCGCACCGCCCGCGGCCCCGCACCCCCGCCTGACCTGCTGCCTGACCACCACCCTGACCGCCCTGGCGGCGCAGGCGGACTGGGCGCCCGCGCGCGCACCTCGGGCGCCGCCGGCGAGGCGGCTGGCGGCGTGCTGGCGCTGCCGGCTGCGGCCGTCCGCACGACGGGCCACGCCGTGTCGGGCCTGGCGGGTGTCCTGCTGGCTATTGTGGGACTGCTGGCGGGTGAGGGATGAGATCCGTATGCAGGGGGGAAGGGTTTAAGGGGTTGGAAGCCGGAGGCGCATCTGCGAAAGGCTTAGTGGGCAAGGGTTCCCGGCGTCCGCTTCGGTATGCTGTGCGAGGGTAGAGGAGAGGAGGGGGAGGGGGCGGAGGTTGGGTTACACACACGCGGGGCAGGGGGCGGTTTGGCTCAAGCTCCGCGATTGTAGCGTTGGTGGACAGCGCCTGCCTTGCCTTAACCTCTCGCTTTAGGTTACAGGTTACAGGTTACACGTCCGTCAAAGCCGGGGGGGCCATGGACGGGTTGCGAATATTGGGGTGGGGGAGCGGGTTATGGTCCTCGTCTCTTACCTCGCTTCAGCGCCTGACGCCCGAAGTATGGCGTGCCTGTTATACCAGACAGCCTGTAGGTAGACTCCCACCGCAGCTGGCGGAGCCACCTTCATAAAAGTAATCATGTTACGATGCCTAAAGCCCAAAAGCAGCCTTTAGGGTTCGATTCGTTTCACCCTGTTGCGTGGATTTTAGGGCGGCCTCCTTTTACCCCTCGCCTCTGCCCTTACGCCCCCCTCTAGGAGCCTCCATGGCCCTGACGGCCATGGCGCTGCGCAAGGCCCGCGATGCCGCCATCTGGGCGCTGCGACCCCTGGGTCTACTCGGCCCCTCCGGCGGCACCCCTGGCGAGCCCCTGCCGGCGGCCGTGGGCGAGGTGGCGCCGCCGCCGACGCGGCGGCCCGCGTTTGAGGCCCTGCCGCTGCGGCCGAGGGCTGCGGCTCCGGCGCAGCGCGGCGGGCTGCTGGGGCTGCTGAGGCGGGCGCTGCGCGATGCCGAGGGGATGGCGTCGTGGCTGATTGAGGTGGCTCTGGGCGCAGCACTGATGGCGGTCATGGGCGTCACTTGGGGCGGAGGTGAGGACTTGGGGCGATTGTAGACGTACGTTCGTACTGTGGTTGTACTTGAGGCAGTAGGGTTTCGGGCAGTTGAGTCTGAAGGGGAGAAGGGGCAGGGTGCACTTCTTGCAGACGTGCAGTGATGGTGGGTTCCTTTGTGCGGAGCGCGGCTGCGTCAACGTGCACAAGCGCACACAGTCACCGAACAGATACCGCGTCCCGGCCCACGCCACATCGCGGCCTGGTCTTGCCGGCAAGTAGGTCCAACCCCCATTGCCCCGCTCCCCTCCCAACCCCCGCCTCCCTCCCTCCCCGCAGCCCTCCTCTGGCGCTGGCTGCGTGACGAGCACAGCCCGCTGCTGTCGCCCCTGGGCCCCGAGCTGCGCGAGGAGAGGGCCCGCGCCCTCGTGCGCAGCCGCGACCGCGACGACCGGGGCATGTCCGGCGGCGACATGGCGATGCTGGGCGCCGGAGCGGCCGGTCTGGGCGCCGGTCTGCTGGGCAGCAGCGGCGACGACGAGGAGGAGGAGGGGGAAGAGGAGGAGCGGCGTGGGGAGGCGGAGGCGAGGGAGAAGGAGGGCGAGGAGGATGACTTCGGCATGAAGGTGGGCGAACAGTGCTTGGAGAGCGGCAGAGCTGCCTGGGCGTTGGGCGTTGGGCGTTGGGCGTTGGGCGTTGGGCGTTGGGCGTTGGGCGTTGGGCGTTGGGCGTTGGGCGTTGGGCGTTGGGCGTTGGGCGTTGGGCGTTGGGCGTTGGGCGTTGGGCGTTGGGCGTTGGGCGTTGGGCGTTGGGCGTTGGGCGTTGGGCGTTGGGCGTTGGGCGTTGGGCGTTGGGCTAACCATTCAGCTTGTCGGCAGGCTGGGGTGGTGGAGGGGGTGCCTCGAGTGGTGCCGTGCCTCAGCTAGGCCGAGAGGAGCTGGTGCACATCGTCGCCGGCAGCGGCGCCTTGTTAACACTGCACATTCGTACACAGGAGGGCGGTATCGCCACCGTACGAGTATACAACACAAGATCCGAGCAAGCGCACGGCCGTACACAGCCCTCCCCCCCCCCCACACACGACCTCCCCCTGTGCTGCCGGCGCAGGTCCGCGCCTACCACGAGCGGCTGCTGGGGCTGCGGCCGCACACCGCCCGACCGCCGCTGCGCCAGCGGCTGGCCGCAACCGTGGGGGCGGGCACGCAGGCCGCGGGTGAGGCCGAGGCGGTGTTGGGGCGGGGCGGGGCGGGGCGGGCGTGTTGGGGGGAGGGGTGCAAGTCGTTGCCTAAAGGCCTTTCGGACTGCAGGGCTTGTAGGGACTGTGTTGGTTGGGACACAGGGATGGTTGCATTGGTATACCCTACCGCTGGTGAACCACCACAGCAGGCTCTCCACCATCCGCGGGGCGGGCAATACGGCTCCGACTCCCTCTCCGCTTGGGTGGGCCACATCCCACATGACTCCCAACTCCCCCGCGCTCGCCTGTTGAACGGAACCGTCATCGCGGCGTCAAGCCCCTCGTTCCCCTTGCCCCCTCCAGCCTCATCCCCCAAACCTCACCTCCCCCACACTCCCCACCCCTGCGCAGGCTCCCTGGCGCACCGTGGCGCCTACCTGGCCCACCGCGGGGCGCACCTGGCGGAGGAGGTGGCGGAGGGCGGCGCCAAGACGGCGCTGCTGCTGGGCGCGGTGCCGCTGGGCGGCACGGCGGCGCTGGCGGGTGAGCGGCTGCACAGCGATGTCTCTCTAGAGGCGCCCGGAGGCGTTCGGGGCGCATGGCCCCCCTGGGTCCTGTCGGGTATGCCTCCTGAGGCCTCCCTAGGTGGGCGGGTGGTGGGCTCCCGTCCCCCCTCGCGACCGCGCGGACGGGCGGGGGGGGGGGGGAGGCAGACACGCGGGTTTTCCAAAAGAGAAACCAGAAAGAGGGAGCCCGCCTCTACGGCCATACGCACCCGAACTTTTCAATGGGGCGGGCGGGTGCTGGGCAAGACATGTGACGTTTGTCGATCTGATAGGGGACAGGAGTTACCGTACTCGTGTGATCAATGCTCACTGCTGCTCGACTTGCAAAATTTGTCAGTCACGGCATACGTACGGCAGAATCAGCAGCGGTAGCCGTAACCTATACACACATTGTAAGCTGGTGGGCTGGTGGGCTGGTGGGCAGGTGGGCTCGAGGGAGCATTGTGCCTCGTTAGCATGCGAAGCAAGGCACCCCACTTGATTGACCTGTTGGATTCGGCCGCTGCAGGTACCGCCGCCGCGGCGACCTTGGCGCTGCCGGCCGCGGGCGCGTACGGCGCCTACGCGGGCGGCCGCGCGGCGCTGCACGGCGGCCGGCGCGCGGCGGCGGCTGGCGGCTCGCTGGCGGCCTGGGCCGCACACGCCGCGTGGGACCTTCTGGAGGCGGCGTGGGACCTGGCGGGTGGGGGCCGGGGCGGGGGGAAGTGGGTGGGAAGGCAGTCTCACTACAGAAGCCCTGGGGCGCATTCCTGTCCCGACCGGGCGGGGCGAGGGGTGCTGGGGTGCGCCTAGTAATAATAGGGAGGAAGAGTTGCGTACGATAGACGTACGATGTTTTTGGATTCTAGCACCGTGGGGTCTGGCATGCAATCGGATGGGGCGTCGCTGACCGGTCGGCCTGCGTGGAAGTGCTGCTCAACTCGCGTGTACGATGTTTTTTTGCACTACACAGTCTTGTGCTCGTACTGCATCAATGCCCACTGCTGGGCTGCCGTTCGGCTGCCGTTCTGAACGGCATCTCCTTGCGGGTGGGGCCAGCCAGCGCAACCCGCAGCACGCAAACCAACCCACCTGAAACCCCAGTACGCTTGCCCTCACTGACGCTCACCGCCCCTCACCGCCCCTCACCGCCCCTCACCGCCCCTCACCGCCCCTCACCGCCCCTCACTGCCCCAGACCGGGCCTTCAGCACCTGGATGGGTCTGGTGCTGGCGGGGCTCTACCTGGCCGCGCGGGTCGCCGAGTGGGCCACCCGCCGGCTGGCGTCAGCGGCAGGCGCTGCGGCGTCGCGACCCGCGGGTCGCCTGGCGGCCGCACGGCAGGCGGCGCTGGCGCGGCGGCTGGGGCCGCGCTATGGCGCCGGCGGCTCCGTGGCGGTCCTGCCGAGTGAGTCGCGTCCCGTCCGTCCGGTCTCTTGTACCCCGTGCCTCCGTAGTACCCGGTGCCTCCGCGCCCCGATTTCGGAGGCTGGCCTCGTCCATGCTTGGGTGGGGCAGGAGTACCATAGCCCATCTGAAACCCTCCGACGTTAAGATGCGTACGGCGATGATTTGCGAGGTGAGGCCCGCGTAGAGCGCCAAGAAGGTGTCGACAGTCGCGCCCCCCTCGAGTGGGCCAAACGTCACATCCCTCTTTTCCCACTCTTTGGGAGAGGCTCCTAGCTCAGCAACCACACGTGCATTTCGCGCCCACGTCCCACCGCAGGCCCGCTGAAGCACCTGACGTTCACCTCCGCGGGCCGCGCCCTCATGGCGGGAACCCCCGGCAGCCCCGCGCCCACCCTCTCCCGGCTGGGATCGGGCGCCTCCTCCGTGGCCGACCGCACGTCTTCAGATGCCGGCGGCTCCGCCGCCGGCTACGCCACGCCGCCGCGGCGCGCCGCCGGTGATGCAGGCAGCGTGCTGGCCGCCGTGACGTCGGCGGCGCCATCGGACGGCACCGTCGGTGGCGGCGGCCTCCTGTCGTACCTCATGGCGCCGCCAGTCATGGCGGCGGCGCTGGCGGCGGCCGCCGCGGACGTGTGGGCATGGCGCGTCCGCCAGCTCCTCTCGCACCTGTGGTACATCACGATCGGCCGTACGACATTCGACGAGCGTCCACGAATCCACCAGCGCTACCGCGCCCCGCGCGCCGCACCTGTTGGCGCACCCGCCGGCCCCGCGGCCATGGCCATGTACCCGCCCTCCCAGACGGCGGCCATGGGCGCGCCCCTCTCAGTAGCCTCCCCCGGCGTATCCCGCTACGCCGCTGCCGCCGCTGCCGGAGGCGGCGGCGGCGCCGCCGGCGGTCTGAGCCCCGCCGGCGGTGTCAATGGCGGCGGCCGCGCCGCCACTGCAGTCGACCCGTTTGCGGCACCGGCAGCGGCATACGGCGCCGCACTGGCGACGCTGGGCGGCCCCGCCAGCGGCCGCTACCTGCCGTACGGCGGCGCTGCCGCCGTCGCCGGCGGCCCAGGCGGTGGCCAGCACCGCCGCTCGCCGGCGCGCGAGGAGCTGCCGTTCGAGCCGGCGGACGAGCGCCGTACTGAGGACGAGCGTCATACGCTATACGACCGCGAGCGGGAGCGCAGCTTGAGGTTGGGAGGCGCTGACGAGGGAGGCAGCGCGTATACACACGAGGCGGCGGAGGCGGAGAAAGCCGACATGGACATAGCGGGACGCCAGCAGCAGCAGCCGCACGGCCACCGCCACCACCGTCACAGCGGCCATCACCTGACGCAGCCGCACCACGAGCGCCCCGGCATCGGCGGCATCCTGGGCGGCATCGACGTTAAGAAGCTGGCGGGCCGGAAGCACACCGGCGGCGTCGGCGGCCACTTCGGCGGCGCCGCCGCCGAAGGCGAGGAGGGCAGCGGCGGCGGCGCGGAGCTGCACCGCTCCGACGCCGCTGCCACCAGCGGCGCCCTGACGCCGCCGACCCCGGAGGCGGCGGCGTACCCCGCAGGGCCGGTGACGGAGGGCGAGATGGCCTCGGAGCACCATGAGCACGGCAGCAAGAGCCGCCTCGGCGGCGGCGCCATTGCCGGCCTGATGGGCAAGCTAACCGGCGGCCGCATCGGCACCAGCCCCGCCGCCGCCGCCGCCGGCAGCGGCAACGGCCGCGTACCGCGCGACCAGCATGAGGCGATGGCGTCGGCAGGCGGCGACAAGGGCGCGGCAGGCGGCGGGATCGGGATCGAGGGCGTCAAATACGCCCCGTTGCCACATCACCACGGCAAGGTGCAGCACTTTGGCGGCATGGACGTGTACGAGCGCGGCGCGGGCGTGGACCTGGCGACTGCCGGCCGGGCGTGAGGAGTAGGAGTAGGAGGAGGAAGGAGGAGCAGCAGCAGGATGAGGTGGGGGTGGAGGTGGAGGAGTAGAGAGGGCGTGGGCCGGTTGCTCTCCGGTTGGCGGGTGCGGGGCGGAGTTGGGGCGCGGAAGAGGGTTGGGTGGGAGGGATGTGTTGGGGCTGCTTGTTGCAGGGGGTGGGGTGGGGTGGGTGGGGGCCGTCTGCTGCTCCTCTGGGGCAGGAGGAGCTTGAGGAGCGGGGGCGGGGGCGGGAGGACAGGGCGGGTCGATCTCTGGAGTCGAAGGCTCGTTGGATGTAGTGTGCCCGTGTTGGGGCGGGGAGCAAGGCGTGGGAAGGTTCTGATTGGCGGATACGGTAGAGCGGGGCTGGCACATGTGCCATGCACGGTTCGAGTATAAGGAGTAAAAGCGGGATGGGATTAAAGGCAGGTTGTCTTGGGACGCTCGGGGCCGATCGGCTCCGATCGCCGGGACTCCACTGCCCTTCCTTCGCCGGTCAGGCCCTCGGCGGTTGCTTGATGCAGCGTTCTCCTGCTCCAAGTTAGTTGGGGAAGGCTTGTTGGCTGGGCAGAGCATGTGAATGGCTGTGGGGCGTGTTTGCGGGGTCCGTCATGAAAGAGTTCCGATGGCATGTCCCAAGAGGTTCGTCCCTGCGGACCGGTTTCGCCACGGGCCTGCGCCCGCCGGCGGATGGCGCCCGTCATTTTCGCAGCAGTCATGTCTGCCAACTGTCTGCCGTACCCGACTTGGCTGGCGTACTTTTGTACGACGTTTGCACCGGCGCCGGCAGCGTTGTTGGGGGCGTTCAGCAGGCTTGGCGCTCTCGTGGCGCACAAGCGCCGCTGCAACTTTACTGAGCGCGCGCATCTGCCTTCGTCACAAAGCGTCTGCGCTTTGTGCCAGCACCGGGTTGTATCTGATTTTGATGTTCTCAGGCTATTGCTTCCAATTCTTGCTAATGTGTAAGGGAGTACGGTTGTTTCGGGTTCGTGCTGTAGGCGGTTCCTCCGCTTCGCTTCAGTGCGCCGAAGACGTTGTCGTCCCGCCCAAAGCCGTTGCCGTTGCCGTTGTAACAATACTTCCATCGCACATACACCGAACTTGCACTTTGAAGCAGTCAACTCTCACCGTCGGCGCCCACATGCGGGTTGCATCCAGCCGTGTGAGCAGCGCGAAGACAGCCCGTCTGCAGGTCGCCTCCAGCTCGGTATTGCAGCTAGAGAAACCCTAAACCCAAACCCTACACCCAAACCGCGCATCCACCGCCCCCACGCCGCGGCCCCTCAGTACCAACCTGCCCCCTTATGGTCACACGTCGGGGCATGTATGGGCATTGTCCCTGTCGGTTGGGATCGTCCGGAGCCGTCTCGTGCGACCAGAAGCCCGTACGGCCCTGTAGCTTATCAGACCAGTATTGCAAGCCTTTAGCCATGACTCTGTGACTTCCCGTCCCGAGAAGGACGAGAGAGAGGTAGTTGCTGTGCAGTAGACGGCCCCGCGCAAGCGCGCCTCAGAACTGCAGCCGGCATTAGGGAATAGTCTAAGGTATTAGATTGTATTAGCTTGGAGTATTTTCTCGTCCGCGCCGCCGCGCGCGCACATCGGGGTCGCGTCTGAGCGCGAGGAGCTGGGCTCCACGACTTGCTGCGCAATTAGCCCAGGTAAGTGCTATTCGTGAATGATGAGCGATGTCTACCAAGTAGCGAGCACTGGAGGGCCGCGCGGGCGAGTGCTGAGTTGCTGGCCGGGCGAAAAACTGAGCACCAGCACCGTTTCCTGGCACCAGAACCATTTCCAGAGCACCTTGCTTGTGAAGCGGAAGCGAGGTCGCGTGCGGCCCAGGCGCACGTGTGGGTTTTGGGCAGGCTCTGAAGGCGCGCTATAAAACCCACCCACCGAGCCCCCCCCCTCTCCCATCCTGTGTTTCCGGGGCAGTACAGCCTTGCCCTGCCGCGGGGACGTAATGATGGCAACGTGCGGCGCTATGGACGCTAGAGGTTGCTTCCAATCACCAGCACGCACCCCGCAAACCGATTGGGAGAGAATCACCGGTTGACCTGGCTGTTTGAGCCTTTGCCAATTAAGTGAAGACGCGCACATATATATACACATGCACGTATACGTTTTGCGTAGCACCCAACCTGGTCATCAAGGGCTTACAAGCTCCGAACTGCCAACGAGTTTCCCCTGGCTCAACTGCAAACCACCTGCCTCCGGCCCTCGGCGATGGCCAAACAAAGCTGGGTTGCGGCGCTGGACGGCCTTTCCGACTTGTCGGCGGCGGAGAAGGGCAGGCGCGCGCCATTCTTCTGTTCAGAAATTCAAGCAACGTCCTCGCAGCTCGTCTCCGGACCACCAGACGTGGCTGCCGAGACAATCCGGGAGATGCTTCGCCAAGAAGGTCAGTGTTCACCGACAGGTGCCGTGTTCACGCAGAATGTTGAGCTGGAAAACACACGAAGCACCGAAGCGCACAATCCACTCAAAGCTCCGGACGCTCAGAGCACACCACCACCGTGTCGTCGTTCCCCCGTGCGTGCGCCGTGTCAGGTCACAGTGCGAGCTAAGTTGTCGGAGGAGCTCTTGGTGGACGACTGGGCTTGGTTGCACCGGCAGTAGTCTTTCGGGCAGAGTCTTTCCGGGGCCCCGCCTCTGCTTCTTCAGGATGCAGCCTTACGTGCAATTACTAACCTGCATGCACATTGTCCCCGGCTGCTCCCGGCGTGCAGGCGCGGCGGCAGGGCCGAGCTCAGGGAACAAGGCAACTGGCGGTGAGGTATTGTTGATTGCGTGAAGGTTGCTTTGATCAGCACCAATCGGGCATGCCAGGGAGCTTCACCAGTGGGGTTCCTGCATGGAAAGCTGGGAGACTCCTCAAGCGAGAGTGGGAGCGAAAGGGCGAGCGGGCAGAGTCGAAGAGCGAGTGGGCAGTGGACTTGCTTGCACGGCGCACGCAGGCCCTTGCCATGCTCCCCACTGCGGAACGGCTCACACAAATGGCAAACGATGTTGCTAAATGTTGCTTCACTTTCGCGCTGCTCGCAAGGCGTGGACAACTCCCGAGAGTATGCCAGACAGCTCCTCCAGCCTCCTTTGGACTCACCTCCACACCTGGACGACCTGCGACGCTTCATTCAGGAGCCGCCCGCCGCTCAGATCCCGATCACTGCGGATGCGCTGGCAACTCTGCCGCCCTCCCTTCAGCCGTACTTCACAGCCGCCTCGGGTCAGCTTGCCCTTGCCGTTGCATATAGCTTAACGATGCCACTGACCCTGGGTGATTCGGAGGCATGGACAGCTATCGCGGAGCACCTGGTGGTTGTGTCACCGCTGCTGGCGCTGGACAAGGCGCTGCCAGCGGGCCTGCGCATCTGGTACGAGGGCGAACAGGTGCTTTGTGTGACTTTATGGCGCTGGGGCGCGAGCACTGCATGGATAGGGCTGAAAAGTGGATCGCGTGTTGGTGTATGTAGATAGCACCGGGGTATCTGTTGCTCAGCCCCTGCCTCCCTTTTCGGTAGACTGGTGGTGGAGCGTGTCCATTGGGACGACACCTCTCTCATGTCAATCAAGTCGCTGGGCGGCTCGTCTCTGCGGCCTGATGGAATCTTGCGGGGAAACTGCGGCCGGCGGCTGCTGGCGAAATGGGAGGACGACGCAGCAAGCATGGAGCAGGCGGTCCAGGATCTGCGCACGAATACTGCGGCCTGGACGCCGCTGTACTATGGCGAGTAAGTGAAATAGCTCCAGTCACGGCTGGCTGTATGCAGTCGAATGAAAGGGCATAGAGGATCATATATGTTTCCTGCAGCATGCATCCAACGACCTTACCTTACTGCTCCCCTTCATGACTGCTCCCGTTTGCGCGCCCCAGCATCGAGTATCTGCCGTGCTTTGCGGCTGCCGGCAGCAATCTGCAGTTCTATGCCATCTCGCGTGCTAGCGGTATGGCCACCGCACCGCACGCCATCAGTCCGCGGTACGACCTGATCAACTCAGCCGACCGCGCAGAAGCAGTGATGGCCACCATCAAGTTCTATCAGCTTCTCTGTGCGCAGCAGACGCTCTATCCGGCGGACGTGCTGCCCGCTGGCGCGGTGGTGCGGGCACAGGGCCCTGGGTTCACGCGCGAGCTGTAAGCAAGGGAGGGAGGACTGTGCTGGGGTTTGCACGATGTGTGGGTGGGTGGGGAGTGTAAGTGGTGGGGTTGATACATCGTTGTGTGTTCTATACCGTATGATCGGGTTGTGTGCGTGTGTGTGTGTGTGTGTGTGTGTGTGTGTTGGCAGGTAGGTGCACATGCCTGGGCGGTATGGTCGGACGCCGGTCGGGCAGTTGACCCAGCAGCTATCCTGCATGTATGTATGCCTGCCTGCGGGCCACCCAGAGTGCGTGTCAGCTAGCTGAACGCAAGGGTGACAAGCGAGCGAGTACACCACGCAGCACGCACCCGTTTATTACGTGCTCCACAGGCAGTTCCTCACCGACGCGCTGGCGATTCGGAAGCGCGTATCGCCATGGTCCGCCTTCGCTGACTTGTGTGGCGTGGACTTCACACGCCTGGAAGAGCTATACCGCGCCACCGCGCAGCGGCAAGGGCTGGTGCACGCCGTGCTGGGGGGGGCCCTCCCTGCAGGACGGCGTGTACTCTGTGGACCTCATTCCGGTTGGACTGACGAGCGGCAACACGCTGCCGGCCACGGAGGATGACGCGCGGCGGCTGCTGCACGGCCTGCTGCACGGCCTGCTGCACGGCCTGCTGCACGGCCTGCTGCACGGCCTGCTGCACGGCCTGCTGCACGGCCTGCTGCACGGCCTGCTGCACGGCCTGCTGCACGGCCTGCTGCACGGCCTGCTGCACGGCCTGCTGCACGGCCTGCTGCACGGCCTGCTGCAGGCCTGCTGCACGGCCTGCTGCACGGCCTGCTGCAC